>VXBR01009962.1:76052-101679 GCA_013400215.1 Cisticola juncidis | reverse complement strand
GGAGCAGAGCCGGAGCGGGGATGCAGCAGGACCGAATCGTAGCCGGGCTCAGAGCACCCTCTGCCGCCTGCCGAGGGGAGCCGGCCGCCCGTGCGGGCTCCCAGCCTTTCCCTGCGCGGGGACAAAACGGATATGGCTCCTTCCTAATGAAATAACAGTGATTACAGAGCATTTCCCAGCCGGGGCTTTCCTATGCCCTCCCTCAGCGGGAATTCAGCTGAGGCACGGACGGGATGCAGTCGGTGTTAATCCCCTCTGACAGGTGAAGACACGGGAAAACAAGGGCCAGCCGCCTCCACGATTCTCACCTCTTTCTATTACTTTCCCCAGGAGTCATTAATGCCTTCTCCTCCCCCCCAGGGCAGGGAGAGCCCAGCACCGACCTCTTTCCTCGCCCCCACCCGGCTCCACGCTGGCCCGGCTCTCTGCCACTAAACTCCTGCTGGGTGTTGAACTACTTTGTCAACACTTTGATTTCTCTTTTTTCTCTCAGCTTCTCACACTTCCTCACCCCACTCCCTTTCCAAATCCAGCCAGAAATACTCTACAACCAGAGTGCTTGCTGGATATAAGAGGAAAAAGACCCAGGAGTTTTCCTTGAAAACTTTCCTTAGCATCCTCAGAGGGAGCATCCCCCTGCAGTTTCCATGTGCAGGATGGAACATCCAAAAGGCTCCTTGCTGGACAATTATAAAATTATTCCATTTTACACTTTTAAGCAGCTTTGAGTGACGCTTACACTCCCCAGTTCTGCTAAATCAGCTTTTGTCGGGATCAGGGATACAGGAGAGCTGGTGAGTCACAGAGTTGGCCCTGCTTGTGTGTTTCAAAAATGTGCATCTTTCATACATATAAAGCAGATTTTGTAATTATCTCTCAGTGTATGCATGAATTTATATACAAATATGTATAAAATATATATACAGACACACATATTTCATGTGTATATGTGTTCATATCTGTTCATAAATTAGGTGGGCTGGAAGCAGGGGCAGCCCACGCCAGGAGGAGCCCAGGGGATCCCAAACCTCCTCACCTTCCCTCCATGCTCACAAAGCAACTTCATGAACTCACAGAAGAATCCACCCAAGCCTACAAACCCTCCAGGACAGCACTTCCCACCTCCAGAATGTGATGTTGGCACTGGGGGGTTGAGCCCCCATCCACTCCACAGCCACTGCTGACCACACTCACCCACCACACTCACCCTTCCCTGCTCTCTGACTGCTTCTGTTGCCAAGGCGATGGGGATGCTCACACAGACCTGCTTTGTGTTGTGTAGGTAGCAGGTTTAGCTATTTTTAGGGTATTTATTTATTTCTTAAATGTATGGGCAGCCCCAGGCACATTCCCAGAGGATGAATGTGCTCAGAGCACTGCCTCACACCTCGGCTGTCCAGGTCTCTCATTTCCTCCTTCCCAGCCACCAGCTCCTGCTCTCCCCCTGCCCACAGGAGCTCCTGGGCATTTATCCATCACAAAACTGAGTTTTGGGGAGTTTTTCTGGGATGAAGCTGCAGGGTCAGGAGGGACAAGCCTCCCCTGGGTTTGGGGAGGAGAGGGCTGGATGGGAATGGTGCCCATCTCCACTGGAACACTCAGCTCCTCCATCAACACCAGTTGTGCTCTAAATGGAGACCTTGAAATATCTGTATCAAGAATAAGCAAATACACACAAAATATATGCCCACCACTCGAGTAGGAGTAAGTAGGAAAAGTAGGAATTTGCACCACACAAATAGAATGAAAAGGACAAACAAAAACTACTACAGGAAGGAAACCCTCCCACAACTTCAAATCACACACCATTGCTGTGCATCAGCATGGAAAGTGAGAATATATATATTTTTTTAAGGAATTCTTATTTCTCAAATAGAAATTATCAGTCTCACCAATTCCACCTCAAGGTGAAGGGCCTTACCTATAACTTACCCAGATTTTACTCTTGTCCCTCTCAAAGTGGAGCAAAGGAGCTGAACAGTGACACAACATGAGGATTTTCGTTTTCACAGAGAGAGGCTGTGCCTAAACATCAGCACGTTACTCTCCTGAGAAATTAGATATATTGTTCTTCATATTCCAATCTGCCATAATTGGGCAACTCTCCAACGTGTTTGTTAGAAATTAGGGCACCAAATGCATCACAGCAAACGAGAAAGCACTCACAACCTTTTATTTTTTCTTTTGGCAACTTGATTTTGTTATTGGATTGAAAAAGTACATAAGTGCAGAAGTTAAACTGTGCAGTACTTGTACAGAGCACTAAAAGCCAGATTTGTTATGCATTTATTCAGCACTTTCACAGCAGTATGGTACCACATCACAGCCCAAACGCTGTTTGTGTTGTTTGTACAAGTCCTCTGTTGACTTCGGAACAGGGAAACTCCCAGGAGGGAACAAACAGGGTGCAACCCAGCTGCTTCCAGAGAATAGCAGTAAATAAACTGAGCAGGAAAACAAAGGGAAAAGAAACTGTTTCACAGGAAAGTTATTTCTGAAGGGGAGGAACAAAGTAAAATCGGGCAGTGGCTACGAGGCCTCCCTGCAACGTGCCCAGAGCTCCCCTTGCCTTCCCACATCTGCAGCAGCACTGGGCAGGTTTCTCTCAGCTGACACAGGAACACAGGACTGAATTCCTAGAAGCAAGTTTTAAAGAATATATTCCCTTTCTCTCACAGCTCTATGGCAGCTAATAACAACACAAAATGAAGCAGTCTGGCTTGTCCCTGCTGGGCTCTGGCACAACCATTGCCAGGACTCCAATGGAAGAGGGGAGAGTGCAGGGTTTGGCCACAGCAGATTTGCAAGGGGAGATTTGGGCTATTAAAATACAGTTTTAATATCCCCAGATGTCATCCTGTGGGATATCCTAACTGGGGGAAGCTTTTGTGCTGGGCAATTAAAAAGCAGGTCAGTCATGACAGAGCAGCCCTTAAGGTGCTGCCCTCCCTGCTCATCCCTCCATCTCCCAAATTCACCAGCCTGGCAACTTCCAGTGACAGGGAATTGTCATTTGCTAAAAAACCTCCCCAAATACTGAGGAGCAATCCTTGCCATGGTACTGCTCGCATGGCATTCCCAAAAATCTAAAGATTTCAAGCCAAACTACCTAAACCTTTTCCTCCTGGCACTTCACACCACATTTTAGCACATCAGGCTGGTCTGTCCTTGCCCAAAGCCCTGCTGTGCAAAAATCCTGGCACAAGCACTGAAGGCTTTGAAGAAGGGACCCTCCCACCTTGCACACCCAAGCACAGGGCCCTGCACACTCACCTGGGCAGGTGGATCCACACTCCCTCACTGCTGGGCCCAGCTGCCACCCTCCCTCACTTACCCCTAAAGTCAAAGCTCTTCTCTGCAGATGGACAAACAGCTGTAAACCTCAAAAAATTGTTAAAATCATCACTGGATGATTCACATTTCTTCTAAATTCGTAATTTAGACAATCTCAGTAACGTGGGGAAACTTCTTGGATCACACGGAAACCTCCAATAAAATCTTAATTACTGTGAAATTGGTGTTATTTATCACGCATGCATCTCTCATTATATATTAAAAGGTTTCATGAAAACATGTCTATTTAATTATAAAGCTGTGAAATAAGAAAAACAGGCTGAATTCAGAGTGCCTTATTCTATGCTACTTGTTCTGATCAATTTTTCTGCTGGGAAAAGAATGATATTAACAGTCCAGCAAAGCTACAAGCTATGCAGTACCCAATCAAAGGTGTTAAAAAAATAGAGAGACATCTGTAAAGATGTAAAACTTCTGTAAAACAGGGTAGAGAGCCCACTACAAGCCACAGACTTACAGGCAAGAGAGAAGGAACCTGTCCCTGACATGGAGCTGAAAAAGTGTGATAAAATAAAGGTGCAATAAACCCTCACTGAGTCACACAGAACATCCCAGCTTTGGCAAACTTCAGTTCTGGGGGTGCTTACAATAAAAGTGCATCAGTCTTGCTACAGTGACCCAAGGAAAGAGGCAGTAAATTCTCTTCCATGTTCACCCTCAGGCTCTGGTGGAGCTGCACAAGCTTTGGGGCAGGAAATAATCATAATTTCTCTTTCTACAGGTCTCTAACACACAAGAGGAGTGCTGTTGTATACAGGCATTGCCATGGACATGCTGCCCCTCCTCAGCTGTGACTTTGAAATGTTGAAATTCTGAGCAGCATAAAAAACATTTACTGGTTTTATCATTAAAAAAAAACAAACTAACCAAAAAATGAACAAAAGCCTTCAACTGCTGTACCATGAGAACTCCTCACAAGTGCCAGTGTACTGACAATAACATGCCAATTCCCCAGTCCAAAACTCCAGGAATTTCTACTGGAGGGAGATGGGTGCTACCAGCTTTTCTGACTAACAACAGGAATATTTATCTTTTAGCTGAGAAAAAATTACATGGAGTGAAGGGCTGCCTGTGCACTTAAAACCAATATTATTTAAAACCAAACCACGAGCTCTCCTCTTACAGATCTCTCCCTCCTCCCTTGGCCTCTCTAGAATATTTCTAAGCTACTACCAAGCAGGGAGAGCAAAGTACAGCACACCATGTAATAACTTTAATTTTTCAGTTTCTTCCCCACTTACCTGCCACAGCTTTGCAGACACTGTGCCCAGTCACTGCCTGGCCAGAGGTGATTAACAATTACAACCAGCTCCTGCTGCAATTCAAGGCATGCTCTGACAGGGTTTTGGCCAAAAGTCAAAGGTATTTCTTTCCACTTAATTTACAACTGTTTGGAGTTTACAAACAGTGAGAGGCTCGGGGTCAGTGTCACACAGGGTGTCAGGTGAGCACAGCCCTGCAGGAGCTGATTCTCTTTTTCACTGATCTCCCATGGGCCTGCTGCCAGTGCCTGCTCCACAGCAGGGCTTGGGGCAGCCTGCACACAGATTTGTCTGCATGAAAGGAATAATCATCAAATTCATGTATTAGCAGGATTAGGCCATCCAAATTATTAGGTTAAGTGGCTCACGAGGGGAGGAATTAAAAAAAAAACACAACCCAAAAGCTAAATATGCAGTGCAGAACATCAGAGATGCCTCAGAGAATTGTTCCTGATTATTTTCTTTTATAATTGTACTCCAAAGTGTCTTTTATGTCCTGATTCTTCTGGAAACCACTTCAGCTGTGTTTGAGGGAGCAGGCTGCCCTCAAGGAGAGGCTGTTTTATTAAACCTTCACTAGACAAACACAAAATATTTCAGATGTTTCAGACACCTTTCCCTGCTTAAAAACCAACCAAACCAAACCCACTGTTTGCTGATGCAACTGATATATACAATAATCAAATGACAAGATTCATGAAATCCATACATTCAAAACAAACAAAACAGTATAAAAACACCCCAAAGTGCATCTTTAGCAAATAGCATCCCTTCAGGTACACTCATCTTCTACTGTACCAAGAAGAATAAATCCAAGTGGAGAAAAGATTTAGAGAGAAAAATACATTACCAAATACAGATAAATTTGTTTTTAATAAAGGAGTTAATTTTCTTTCAATCCTATATAAAACAATAGCAATTAAAAACTTCATTTTTGAAAGTAAAATATTTACATATGAACAAGTAACTGTGCAAAATTTACATGAAAAAAAAATGGAAAGACAGGATTTCCTAAAAGACAAAATAAAAGGGGTGTAACAGTTGTCAGGTGTTGATAAAAATACTGATCAGCATTCAGTTTACACGCAAGAGAGTTAAATTCTACCATGAGAGTTCACACAAAGAAAGCCAAAGTATTTACAGTCATAAAAGTACTATCAATAGACAATTTAATACAATAACCTCTGAAAATATAAAGAACCAATTAGTATATTTGTAATAAAAAAATAGGTACAAAGAAGGGACTTTGCTCTGGACATCTTTAAAGTAGGCCCACAGCTTGCATACAGTCTTTTAGCAAAATAATTATAGTTTACATAGCCATTTTTATGTTATGTGCCAAAAATTATGTACAATTACTGACAAAATACACCAACCATTTTTCAACACTTGATTCACACTGAGAAACAGTCTTTTGATGATTCCTCTCAACTTTTGATTTTATTTAATCTAAGCTTTCACTTTAGCTAAAAAACACAGTGCAAGTAAAATATATTTATGCTGAAAAGGTTTCTCTTTTTTTCCTTTTTTTCCTTTTTTAACTTTACAGCTTTACAAACTATAGCAAATAAAATGCATTTTTACAGATGCTGCTAGAACATTCAGAAGTAACCCTCCTTTATGGGATTTCAGGGCCTCTAATAAGCAATAATGTGATTAAAATTGAGGTTATGTTTAAAATTAACTGTATATCCCTCTAGATTTTGAGCATTTGGGGGAAAGATAAATATTCTTAAAAAAAAATCAGTTTGCTTTGCTAACTGACTGTTTAAAAAAAAAAGCTAAATGAAATGAGGTCATCCGCTGTAGACATATGCCTATGTAATGGATTTAGTTGAATAAAACTGAACTAAAATGAACAATTAATGTGGAAACTGCTACAGGGCTGACAAAGGGTAGCTAGTTATTTGCTAAACGATTCCATCAGTCTTTATATATGGCTTGTTTGGCAAGAAGGCCACTCAATCAAGAGATGAGTTAAAATTTAATTGTCCTTTTATAGTATCCACAGGCCTTGTAAGTATCCTCACTGTTACAGAAATGTATTTCTCTTATGCTGAAGAGTTTATTTATAAACAGGAATATAAAACTGTTCCATGTAAAGAGGTGGTTGTTTTTTAAACAATATCCCATTCGCTCGTTACAAAAAGGCGTAATTTGCAAATATATTAAAAAATGTCCTCAGGCGTCTCTCCGTCAAAAATACCTTGATCTTTTCCATTTTACTTAAGGAATGCTTTGTATAGCAATAGTGAATGGCTTGTCTCTCGCTCATTTTCTAAACAAAATATGAGGTCCCTGAGGTTCACCCGCGTTATCCTTTGTCGCGTAAACTGTCTGGTTGTTCCAACTCCAGAGCTGCCTGGGACTGCTGCACTCGAACCAGATCCCTGAAAGAACAAGGACAGGTCAATCAGTCCATGCCTGAAAACATGACAAAACTTTTCACAGGAAACATGTCACCTAAGAACTGCACACAGACTGGAAGCTGTATGCTACCAAATTAGAGATTTCCTTTTTTAATTCTGATTTATTAACAACAGAAGTTGTTGATACAACTGTTGTTGATACAATTTGTTGAACAATCAGAAGTTTTCAGTGGCATTCAATACAGATAAAAAAGCCCCAAAGCACTGTCTGTATTTTTGGGAAGGCACTAAGGGCAGGCAATCCCAACAACCAAACCAAATAGAAAGGACAGGATTCTTCACAATTCCAGCACAGACATGCCAAGGGCAGCCCTGGAGCTGGGGAGCAATCCTGTTCCCAGGACTGAATCATGTCCTAGATCCCCCTAGATCCATGGCAGGATGCTCTCCTGGTGACAACAGCTGTGACCAAGCCCAGGACTATATTTAGGAGAAGCTTTCCTAGACACAGTCACACATTCTCTAATGACCTCTGGATGCTTCTCAATCCCTCATCCCTCTGGGTACACACTGGGAGTTTCCTGAAGCAGCAGGATAAAGAAGCAGCATATTATTATATCNAAGAAAAGAAAAAAGAAGAAGAAAGCAGAAGGCATCAGGAAAGAAAGGAGCGGCACGGAAGGGCGGGGAGGGAGCGGGCCGGGGCCAGGCGCGGCTGCAGCAGCTCCCAGGGCCCGGCAGGTGGAGCGCACGGACCGGAATCCAGGCTGCTCCCTCGGTTTCCAGCCGGGAATCTTTCCTTGCTGACAGGTGATTCACCTGAACAATGAATTCTTCTGGGAACGGGTTGTATTTCTGTGGCTCAGCTACGCATTCGTTTCCCCCTCCAATTTAATTTACTATAATAATATTATCTTTTCTTTTTTTCATGAAACTTTCATACTTCATGACACCAAACACACTTCAGTAGTGAATAAAGACTTAGTTACCTCTGAGTTTGGAGAATTTTCAAAACTTTTTCTTAATAGGAACACCCAGACTTGAGCAAAGCCCAAATTTAGCGTGGTGCACGAGCCATGTGAATAAGCTGCTGAGGCTCCCACTAACACGTGTGAAAATAATGTATTTAATCAATGAACATTAATGATGATCAAACCAATCTACACCTGCACTGGAAATGATCACTGGGTTAGCAGAACTCTCTCTGTTCAGTGCAGGTGAACTTGCTTCACCACAGCATTAACAGTCAAGTCAGATTTTTGATTCTCAATCATTCTGTTGACCAGCAAACACCAAATCACTAAAATCCTGTAGTTAGGGCTGCTCAAAGGCTGGATTTTCATGGGATATTTTAAGGCACTTGCACACTTTGGCCATCTAATTTTCACCCATTCAGTGGAAATTAGAAGATGCAGGAAATATTGGATGCTAATTAAATTTTCTCACATACATATGATTGCTAGACAACAGAAAGAATGGCTGGAAGGGGTTTTATTCTTGGCTTTTAAATATTCTTCAGTGAAAGCTCAAGCCTGAGCTTTATTATGTAGACCATAATATTTGAAATGCAAAGGTAAAATTTCAAGAGTCTTTAAAGACACAGAATTATGTATGGAATAAATTAAGAAGCTTCTTGGTAACTTTCAGTAAAATCACATGGACATCAAACTCTCAAACTGACAGTAACCTGTTTTGTTGAATTTGGAAACAAAACAGTGCAATTACTACTTAGAAGTGATTTTACATGTAATTAGGAGTCAGCATTTGTAGACATCAAAAGCTTCCATTTACAAATCTGTGTCTAAGTAACAACAAACCTTATTTTCCACACTTCTTGTAATATGCCTTAACCACAAACTGCATACAAATGGTGACAAGTGGAGCCCAATTTAAAAATGTCAAGTGACAGAGCAGCAAAAGCACAGCTGTGAGTATCAGATCAAAGGCAGCTGCTTCTTAATTAAACAGACAAAAAGATCAAATTTCCAGGGAACCTGTAGTTAATTGGTTAACCAGTGATTAATCCAAGATAACTAAATTAGTCATATTTAGATGAAATACAAACAAGTGTTCACAGGAGATGCAAAATACATCCCATAACCTAAGTGACATTAACAGACCATTAAGGTGGCACAGCTGAGCATGCAGGAGTAAGCAATGCCAACATTAACTCTGCATGAGGTACTTCAGCATATTCCTCTGAGACAACTTCATTTGTGTGCACATCTATCTTTGCAATTTTCATAATTTTAAACCACATCCATAAACCTTTAATAGAGTAATTTGTCATCTTATATAAAAACAAGTCTTATTCTCAGTAGCAGACATCTTAGTAAATTTCAAAACTTAAAATTACTTTAAAAGATGCTCAAGAGGCTTGATTTTTTATAAGCAAAAATAACATTTACTAGTATTCAGATTTTTCTCTACCATTTTATATCAAGTACATGTAAATCACTGCTTCCAGCAATTCAGTATAAACCAAGGTGAACTCTTTTGAGGCTTTTCTACAGTATAAATGGTTTAGCACTGAAAATTCAGAATGCTCAGAGAGTAATAAACAGGATTATTAAACTATTACTATTCTGTCACTTGGTATCAGACACAAAACCCCACGGGGAAAAAACCTCAAATTGCGAAGAGAGCTTTTGGTCCAATAAATGAAAATATTCCAGAATATTTTGTTCTTTTTAAACATTAGAGAAATCCCACAATGAATGTCTCATGCAGAAAGCAATTTTATACCATTTCTTGTTTATTAACTTGTTTAGAAATACAGCAGATTATCATGTACCAGAATGTAAATTAAATGAATCAGATCTGAGCATTCTGATACCTAGTCTGCAGAGAATTTTTTAAAAGGCAGAGTCAACAGTAGAATATACAGAGGATGTGCAAGAACATCTTGATCAGATGGAACTGGTCAAACTGATCTGCAGTGGAGACACTAAAACTAAGGCAAATCAACTGCTGAAGAGAGAAATTAGGCAAGCTCCTGCAACTTGAAGCTCCAGCTGTCAAATTTAACAGTGACTGAATTCTACCACCCCACCTACCTCAGCATTCCTTTGCACTTCAAATTAAGTTGGTCATAACAACAAAAATCACCTTCCAAAACTATGGAGATCCAAAAAGCTGAGACTTCTCAGATCAGAGATGATTTTCCTAACATCCCTCCAGTTCCATGAATCAGGGAATGGATTCTATTAACTCAGATTCTATTCCCTTTGCCACTACAGGTGCTAAAAATTGATCCTGGCCCTGGAGTGAGCAAATCTGAACACAGAACACTTCTGCTGCTCAGGGAGCTTCCACAAACTGGGGAAAAAGCTCTGAACAGAAAGGTTTGCACAGAGGCAGCAAAGCCAAAGGTGACAATGATACTGTACCTCTGTCCCTGATCCAGATCCTGGTGAATCTACTTTCCTTTTCTTCCTAGGACCGATGGCAGCTAATGCAGTCAGGTTGGCATCCCTCTGTCTCATCTGTGCTAGCTCTTGCTGCTGCATCTGTGTGTGCCAGAACAAGGATGGGTCATTATTTCTCTTTCAACTTCTAAAATAAAAGTTTATGGTAAGTTCAGCACTCACCTCCTTGGCCTTCTGTTTCAACCTAAGCTGTTCTGGATCTTCTTGTCGAGATCGAGACTGTGTTGATAAAGGATGAGCCAGAGGTGGTTGGAGGAAAAGAAAGAAAAAATAATTCAGTTACACAAGCAGCTAAAGATTATATATGAAAGCTTTTCTTAAATTTCAGCAGGAAGTAAGGAGTACCTATCACTCCCACAGAGGGCAATAGTGGTAAACAACTTTTAGAAATTAAACATTCTCTTTTTCTTAATGTATCTGTTTTTGAAAAAGGTATCCCATTTTTCTGCTTTGTTAAAGATAGCAAAGGAGTAGCCAGGCAATTATGCCTTAAATGCAACCATAACAAGACACAAATTACACACATCTGTGAACTAAATTATATATTCTGCATATGAACAAAGGAATCAGAACAGTACTTTTTGGAAAAGTTCCTCCCCTTGCTGGGTAATCAGGCACTTACTCAGAGCAGACCTTTCTGCTACACCTACACACACAGGTCAGGCTGCAGGCTGAACAAAGTGCACCTGAGTGACCCAAGATCATTTGCATCAGCAACTGCCCATTTCACCAGGCACTTGCAATTCCTTGTGTGTGTCATACTTTTAGAATAATGAAATAATTTAGATTAGAAAAGACCTTTAAGAACATCGAGTCCAACTACTTCGCCAGCACTGCCAAGCCCACCACTAAACCATGCCCCCAAGTACCACATCTACACAGTACTTCCAAGGATGGTGACTCAACCACTGCCCTGGGCAGCCTGTTCCAGGGCTTGACAACCCTTTCAGTGATGAAATTGTTCTCAATATTCCATCTAAACCTCCCCCGATGCAACTTGAGGCCATTTCTTCTCATCCTGTCAAATCCTGAGTGTTGTTAATCCCTTACATTCTTAAGGCCAACAACAAAATAAATCTGGATTTCAACATTGTGAACTCATGCTGGATCACAAAACTAACAGAAAACATGGGTTGTTTTGTGAATTATTTCTAGGGTGCTTTTATCTAATCATATTCATTCTATATTCACTGAGTAAAAACACAGTTTAATATTCACATTCATGTTTACATAAACTGCTTTCTATTTATTGTATTTCTCCAATTGTAAAAATCTTTCTGAATTCTATTTCTAGTCTCCAAAATACCTGTAACCTCTCTATTACATTTAAGAGTACCACCAAGCTATAAAATTCATCTTTCTTTGCCAATGCAAAATGCAAAAACTAAATTTCAAGACTCCTTTTAATTTGGGAATATGCAATGAGAGTGGCAAAGAAGCTGTTTCCCACTCTTTACAATGAAAAGCAAAACTGAGCTCTAGTTAAGAACACATTCATCAGGCTCCATCTTTGAAGATTAGTCTTTCCCTTCATTGCAAGTGTTTTAGAATGAAAAGAAACTCTGCAGTCTTGATGTCAAAAATGACACTTTGCAAACACGTGTGAAAGCCGAGCACTTGCCTTTGCTGCGCGCATTAAAATTTCCCTTTCTTGTTCATCTTTACGCTGCTTTTCTATTTGATCAAGTTGTTCAAAGAACTTGAGCTGTGCCCGAACGTCACTTGCTTGTTCATATCTTTCATCATCCTGAAAATACAGCAAATATGTTTCTCATTACTCCCTTAAAAACAAAGCTGTTAACTTGTACTGTACTGGGGAAGAACACACAATTCAAAGCTCCAATGTTCACTCTGTCCTTTTCAGACAAATAGCAGGAGTATATTTACACCAGTCAAACCAGCTAGAACTCTTAAAAGCATTTTGTTCTATTCCATGAATCATCAGATTTTGACTTCTAAACTAATATCATCACAGCTTTAACCTCTCAAACATATTTCACAAAGCTGTGTGGTTTTTTTAAATGCTGCTCAGGCATTTGCATCTATTAGGAACACACATCTGTCAGATAGCAGTCTCCTGGGAATTCAAAGCACTGCTTTTATCTGTCTGACTCTACAATCACTCACACACTAAACATTTGACATAATAAATAAAGGGGAGGGCACAGCTTCTCTGCATTTGTTTTAAAACCATTTTGTATATGCAAGCTGAAAAGTTCCAGTCACTCATGTGTATTAATATCTTAATGGAAGGTGAATCAGTCAAAGAGAATAAACAACCTGATTTCACAGAACAAAGGACACCTGAACTCCTGCATTACAGCCAACACCACAGCCTGCTGAATTTGTGCAATTTTGCCATTTGATTTGAGCAATTAAATACAGTTACCTTGTAGGAAATATTCCTTTGTTGAGCAGTGTCTGATAGTTTTTCCACGAGGTTTTGTAGTCTTTGTTGTGTAGCATGTGATACGTAGCTAACTACATCAGGATGGATTTCTGTTATTCCGTGTTTTTTACCTACAATCAGAACACAAGTGGGTTGCAAAAAATCATTTTACAATACAATTAAATAAGGAATATAATCTCAGTCATAGAAATTTTAATCCCTTTTTCTAAATATGATTTGCAGGTTTTTCTCAGACAAGGATTAAACAGGAAATTACACACATATTAAAATTCATATTAGTTTAACAAAATTGACAGTCTATTAATAAATGCTGTGTACTGCAGTGTAACAAAGAATTCAAGATTGCTTTTTGTTCCACCATCAATTCTAAATTACTAAGTAAAGCTGATAAAAGTGCTTCTGGACTTGTTTCATTGTGTTAAGCTTGCTACACCTTATTAGTTTATACAGTTGGACTTTCAGTTAGACTGAGTAGTTTTGATGTTGAATTGCCATCACCTTAGAAGGCAAATCTATGTTTGCTATTCCTTGACACTATTCTACTTTTCATAAGACAAAAGATTTCCCACAAGCATCTGAATATACCAGAAAATACCACAAGGTAACGACTCCAGCAATTTTTAATTATTCAAACCAATTTCTATGCAAAATGCCTTCAATTAAACCTCAGAGCAGTGAAATTTGTTTTTATTAACGTTCAAGAGAAAAGAACATACCTATTTCTAATATCCTTCTTTGTAAAGGTGCTGGGAAAAGGAAGGTTTCGTCTTTACAGGACCTTGTTAACGTGCCCACAAGCTCAGAGTTTGTTGCCAATATCCGAGCACTTTCTTCTGACAGGTTGACTCCAGCCATTGATGCAACATCGTTAATGTCATCATCATCCCTTAAAAGAAGGAAAATTTATTATAATCATAACATTTAGTGCTTATCTGCACACTCTGCTATGATATCACAGCTGCATATAATGAATGCCACCATAAAACTGAATACTTAATTTTACATTTTATTTGCTTTTTATCAAAGATTTATTTGCTTTGATAAAACACAGCTCATTTGTTTGTAAATGAGAAATTACTGCTTTGATTTCAAAGGGCACTAATTTTGTACTTCCTGTTTTTTTTCCAAGATCCTTTCTTATGAAATGTTTCAACATCTTGAGAAACAAGAGATCAGACGAATCACTTCTACAAAACAATAATAATCTGCCCTCACCACAAGGACAGGCTGTACATCCGAGTAACTCAGGCAGAGCTGAGAGAAGTGAAGGAATGAATTCCACTTGCTTGTCTGGGCAGGAATTGTTTATGAGGTTTAGTGCCAGCTAAATGCTAAAACCAGTCTGGCACGAGTATGTCCAGTGTTGTTTGTTGGAGTCTTTAATGAAGAAGCAAACCTGCCCTCAGAAAATACACCTCTAGGTTATTGTGAGGTTCCCCAGACGGGTTCAGCACCAGGAAGGTCTGAGTTCAGCTGCCCAAGCAGCACATGCACAAACACACAGTTCCTCACCTAAAAGAGCCTCCCCCAGGTTCTTTCAGTTTATTCTTCTGAGCAGCAGCTACTTGTGTCGAAACAGTGGCAATAGCTTTGTTTCCAGGCAATACTGCTGGTTTTACCACAGGTACTGCAAGAAGACAGACAGGATTTGTACTCCATCAGTCAGAGTTTACATGTGCAAGCCAGTCACAGATAGTTGTGGAAATAGGTCTGGTACAAAGTGTTGACCTCAAGAGCTTCTGTCAGCATTTTACTCAGGTAAAAAAAGGACCTTTCCCACACAATTCCAGCAGCCAAACCATTTCTCTGTCAATGCTGCCCTGATAAAACTATACCCCCAGCCACTATGGCATTACACATTTTAGCAGTAGTACAAACAGGGCACTTGAACTGACATTCACAGAATCACAGAATGGTTGGGTTTGGAAGGGACCTTGAAGATCATCTCATTCCAACCCCTCTGACACCTTTCACTAGACCAGGTTGCTCCAAGCCCCCTCCAGCCTGGCCTTGAACACTTCCAGGAATGAGGTATCAACAACTTCCCTGGGCAAGCAATCCCTAAACCACGCTTCAGGTAATGCTATCATATATGGTATATCACGAGAATCTTACCTGTCTGGAGTTGATTCAGTTGGATTTGAGGAGTAGTGAGCATAATACGACTGTGTGGTTGCCGCAATGCCACCATGGGTGTCTGTGTCAACGTTACTTGTGGAGGCCTTATCAATGCCCCTGCTTTTTGAGACTGCTGGATAACCTGCAAATAATAAGGAAAAAAAAAAAAAAAGAACTGTAAATAATCTGAGAATCAGCTGGGAAGAACAAACCCTACGAGGACTTTAACCATGATGCAATTTAAGTTATACTTTTTTTCTCAGATCTTTGACTGAGCTGAACCACCAATTTAAGACGTACTATCAAAAAAACCCCTGTGTGATAACAAACGCTGCACTTGAGCTCACATACCAGTGGCGTGGACTGCCCTTGTTTACTGACACCAACTTGTGTGGGCTGGGTGAGGCTGATGACAGGCTGCTGGAGGGTACTGGTGACAGTGGCCGTGGCCTTGCCCGCCGTGCGCTGCACCGAGGAGCTCAGCAGCACGGCCGCCGCCGACGGGATCGTGGCTATGGTCGCCTGCGTCGTGGGCTGTTGCTGCTGGCTCTGCTGGATGAAAGCTGCAGAGTCTGGTGTCAGCTGTCTCAAGGCAGGTAAACTCCTCTGGAAAGGGGAACGGGAAGGGTTTTGTTGAGTTGTTTAATGCTGGCTCACGCAATATTAATTGTGAAGATGCGATGTGTTTGGTTACAGCCCATTGGATGGGTCTGTGTGCAGAGGGAAGGTGAGCACACAGTAACACCAACCCACTCCTATTTAATAAGCAGGACAGAGGGACAAGACCCTCTGGATATCATGGGCATCCAGCCTACCTGGAACCCCAAGCCCATGCTGCCTCCCTTGACTGTCATCCTATGCCTTAAAAGTCAAACTGGAACACCAGGGAAGATTTCAGAATAGCTCAACAGAGACCACACTGTTTTAGTGGCTTCTTAAATTAGTTGTTTTCTTATGGCAACAACTTTTGTCCTCAGGAACAGGTCAAGGTTGAAAAAGCATTTAAGAACCCAGAAATGTCAACACACACCTACAACTACATCCCTTAATTACACGAGTTAAGTAGTTACATTCTTACTATTCAATGCTGTTGTATTTTCACTGATGGTAAATGTTTTGCAATAAATATTATTTTGAGATTTGGCCAACTACTATAAAATTCATGTCAAATGAATTTACTATTGGGAGGTGACAAATTTCCTGCTCATCTAAACCAGTTTACAGCACAGGCAAACTTGCCCAGAAGGTACAATTTTCTATATCACTGAATCCCTTTGCATTCTAAGGCTAAAAAGAGAGCAATAAATCAATTCATAGGTTTGTGGTTTAAGTCATAGACAGAAAACTTCTCAGATTTCTCAAAAGAGCTACAATGTGTCACCATGGTAGAAGTTACATTACTGACTGTGCCAATGAATCATAGTAACAAACTCTAGGAATACACAAGAAGTATTTTTCAAGGGAGCAAAAGCCCAACCAGGCACACTTTAAAACTTCCTTTAACATCATTCTGGAATTCCACCTATAATGGCAAAGGATGTGCTTGTGTTCATTGCTGCTGATATAAGCACAGAGATAAAGAAAGAATGGTGAAGATAAGTTACCTTCAGGAAAGGCACAAGGTAAGGTTGAGGTGAAGAATTAAGTTCTCTGTACAGCCTACTGGTAAAGTCTTCAGGTTCAATTTTTCCATCCTTCAAAACAGAAAATCAAAATGAACAAACTTGTAGAAATTAATTTTTACCAACATCCAACACCAAAAAAAAAATTTAAGACTTGGGAACATACTGAAAAGAAGTGCTTTTATCATCCCTCACTATTTTTAGTTACCAATAGCTTTATGGTAGTAACTAACTTTACCACAAACTTCAAGTAGTAAGACCTAAAGACCTGTGGTTACTGCATGATGGAATACACATCTTCACCATAACTTAAAGGTTGCTAACAAGTAGCCTAACCAATACTAGTATTCTCTAAAAATATTACATGTATCAAGCTTTCCTACTAGTATAAGGCAACGTCAATTACCTTTTTTTGTAAAAACTTGTGATTTCCTACAGTCAGCTATTGCACCAACTGTAGTGTTTTCTCTCAAGTACACAATGTATTTTTTTATTCATTGTTTTATCAAAATGTAGAATTTAAAGAGCCACTACTTGTATTACTCAGACTCCAAATGAACTCATGTTCTCATGCATGAATATAAGCAGCAATATCTCAGTTATAAACTTAATGGAAAATTTATCCGTCTATTTTAATTCAGAAGAGGCAAAGTTAATTTGCTTTAGCTCAGATTTTATAAACTCCATCCTCTGAAGAAAAACAAACAAAAACCCAATTTGAGTCTGAATTTGCCCAGATGCTGTATTTTACAACTTCTGATTAACTTTTCTTACCAGCAGATTCTGTACTAATTCCTTCACGTTAGCCGCAGTCTCTGAGGACTGTTTTCCAGATGATGCCAGTTTTATTAATGTGGACAGAAAGTTTTTGCATTTCTTCACATTTTCCATAGTTTCCTTGGAAAGAAGGGTAAAAGGAAAACAGTCAGAGAAAGGAAGACAAACTCCTCTTAATACATGATGTGACCATATACTCCATGAAATAAAGTCCTTTAGTTCATCAATATAGAGTAATATAGATACATGTCCCTCAACATTTAAAACATAAACTGGAATTATTACTTTTCTTCATACACTCGTATGTATTATACATTTTTGTTATCAAAATTTGAGGAATTGTGATTCTTCATGAAATTAGAAAACACCAAGTGTTTTCAGAATGACACATTGTATATGGGAAAAATGTGTTTTAGCAGGATAAAAAATAGTAAAGCTGTTGTTTCACAGTGCATAGTACAAGGATTCTCCCTGCTTTGCAATCCTGGAAACATGCAGCTTGAATCAATCAGTGCCAATTGCTTATCCCTTCTTATTCTGATTCTCCTTTACAGTGCTGAACAATTCACTGATGTATAAAATACTTCTAATAAACTTTTAAATATAAATATATTAGTGCTTTAATACTGTTAAAGAAACAAAACCACTTTGACACCTACCAAAATTCAAGTGAACTGTGCCCATCCCTTGTCAATTATACGGCTCTATTAAAGTTTACCTTTTCAAGGTCAACAGCTCACAAAATTCCTGCATCTTTAATAATCTCCACTCCCATCTGTGTTTACATGTATGTGTACATATGCACATCATGCATATGTGAGTGGACAAAAAGAGATGTGACATTTCTCATATCTTACTGTGGCAGCAGTGGAGGTGGCCGTTGTCCCTTGCACTGTTCTCTGAGGAGTTCCAGTTTGTACAGCTGTCGCTGTCCCCAACGTGGTTGTTTGTGCAGTACCACCCAGAACAATCTGAGGCTGCAGAGAATACAAACACAAGATTATTTTCCTTGGAGCGTACCAAGAGCCTGTTTTCCTCAGCCATCAAACAGAGAGTGAGCCACAGGCCAGTGGAACACCTTTACGAGCTGCTATAAATAAGCTGCTCATGTGCAGCCTGATGCAGTGGAAGGAAGCGGCCACCAGATGGCACTAAAAACATTCGAAACGGGAATTCCAACAGTTGCTCAAAAATTGCGCGATTTTTGGTCACTGAATAGAATACCACAAACATAATCTCAGCCAGTGGCGTTTCAAACTCAGCTAAAACAACTGCTGAGTTCGTGTGAACTCCATTTATCTTTTTGCCTGTTTCATTAAATGCCAAAGGGAGGAATTTCTAAAAAAATTAACTGACACAAAAGCTTGGGTCTTATCAAAGTCTTTGTGATGAACAATGGGACAAAACATTTTTCTAGTTTTGTAAACAAGTTGGTAATTTGAAGTAGAAATACAGATCCAAAGAATCACTATTGCAGGCAAAATCTTCTCACATACACAGCTCATTCATGGGCTTCCAACAGTCTAATTATTAACAACAACCCAGTCTAAGAGACAAATTCCTACCAAGCTACAACTGACACTCAGAATGTTCACAAATCATTTGTGAACTTGCTCTTTATATAAAGATGCACAGGAAAAGAGGTTCCCCTGCTGCCAAAGCTAACTTTATTGTTATTTTGGGAGAAACTAAGGGAGACAAGGATTTAAATTTTTTGAAATCAGGATAAATAAAGTCCATGGTGTGCTCATTATAGCACAAAATATGCAGATGGAATGATGGTGGGTTTTTGGGTTTTTCTTTTTTTGTCCTGTATAACAGCAGTGCAAATTAAGAAGACTCAGTTAGGTAAATTAACTCTTAGATCTAGAAAGATCACTGCCATAGGGAAAGGCTCTCTGAGGGGAAAAAGGTTAACTGGATGCATAGGAAAACCTGCATGTTTTAAATTAAAACTCTCTAATCCTGTCTACTCAAAGGATGAAGAAAGCACAATGAGACAGATTAGGCGACAGCAATCATATTGTATCACTGCTGCCTAGACGCCATGGGGAGAATTTCACACTCTTGCACTGCTTTTTAAACTCCCAACATCTCAAAAACAATTTCCAAGCAAGCCCCAAATGAATAGAGGCCAGCCCAGACTGACATCAGTCTCTCCATGAGTTATCAGTCTCCAGAAGGACACAGACTCATGTGAAAGGGAGAAGGCTTCAGGAAGAGAAGGCTGCCAGTGCAGTCATCTTTGCAATTGTAAATTTTGCTGCAGAATTCAGAGGACTGCAGATCCATCACAGGAATAACACCACAGCCCCAAATCCAAAGGGAATTCTTGTCACTTCCCTTAAGCAGAAAGCATAAAGGTATTTTATTTTAGCCAGCTCTGTGATTGTACAAACTACAAACACAATACCTTTACACAGAGATATGTACAGGTGTAATATGAAATTATAACAATATACATATAAAAATGATACCTGTACATCCAAAATACACACTGAGACCTGCAGATGTTTTGGAAAGGCTAATCCAGAAGGCATTCCTACCCTGCACTGAGCAGTTACACTTCCTGTGTGCTGGCAGTCTGATGCACACACTACTTCCCTACACACTCACTTGCACAACCGGGGGCCGCTGTAGCGTTGTCGTGGCTTGCACTGTGGTTTGAGCCTGAGACACTTGCTTGATGATGGTAGTTGGTGTCACCTGCCGTGCAATAATGGGCGTTCCTGGAGCCTGGGTAAGAGGAAAAAAATCACAAACACATCAGTGCCTGTAGTTAAATACCACCTGCTTTATCTAATGTTCTGATTCTGCATTATTACAAATATCGAAGAATGTATCTAAACCACTAAAAAACTCTGAGAAGGATTTTCAGTCTTTTGTGTCACAATCTCAGTGTACATATATCCATATTAATTTTTTTCTCTTAGTCTTGTATTTATTCTGGGGAGAAGAGTTGTACACATTAACCATATATGGTCTTCTTTATATCAAAGTTTTCAACTTAATGAGATTCAGATATGTAAAAATATTTTTGATGAGTAACAGCCAAGCTGTAACAGAATTAGGAACAAAATGCAACGCCTATGCCTTGTGGAAAGTAGATTTAGTTTCGATATTTGGAAGAAATTCTTGGCTCTGAGGGTGATGGGGCCCCAGCACAGGCTGCCCAGAGAGGTGTGGACTCCCCATTTCTGGAAGTGTTCCAGGCCAGGTTGGGATGGGGCTTGAAACAACCTGGTCTAGTGGAAGGTGTCCCTGCTCACATCAGGAACTGAATGAGCTTTAAGGCCCCTTCCAATACACACAATTCTGAGATTCTATGAATCTAAAAAAGTCTGCACATCCCAGTTAGATCTATGGTTTCTTCAAAACACTAATATCACACCTTACTTTCCAGTGTGTTCCTCACAGGGAAGAAAAGTTCTTAGCAGCACAAGCTGCTGGACTGACCTGCACTGTGGATATCTGCACGGGGGGCGCACTGGTCGGTGTGGCAGGACGGGGAGTCAGAGTGTTCTGAGGCTGAGACTGGGCATGTGCCTGTGCCTGCATCTGTGCCAGGGCCTGCTGGGGGATCATCAGCAGCTGCCCGTTCTCACTGCGCACCAGCACCATGCCTGCAAAACACAGAGTGGTCAAGGAACAACATCCTTTGCAAATATCTAAGAACGTACTTTTTTTTTTTTTTATCCAAGTTGGGTATATATGTAATTAATGTACTGCTGAAGGACTAGGCAACTAACAAGAGGTTTAGAATAAAAGCAAAATACCCAAGCTGCATTATGGCATTTTGTCTAGAATAGCCTAATTTCAGAAATACTCTGTCTAATGCTCAGTATGGTGTGCACCAAAATACAGCAAGCTGTATCTGTCCCAGCCACAAATATTCCATGTGATTGGAAGTTAAATTGAGTAATCCTGAAGAAATCCTACCTGCTCTTTACTAAGAAATTTGTTTCATAAGACACTACAAACAGAAGAAAATCCTGGCATAAGGGAAGATTCCTGTTAGTTTGTCTTTAAGAGGCAAAGAAAAATAATCAAACCTAGGCTTCACCATCAACAGCAACACAATTGTCTAAGTCCTAAATTAATTTCCCATAACCAATTTAGTAATGAAAGTGGCTATAAAATCATAATCTCTCTCATGTGCATCAGCAACAGACTGCACTGTGCCATGTTACACCCCAAATGAAAAATAAAACAGAGAGGGAAATGAGGAAGTCATTCCCTGCTCAGTCACTCAGATCAATACACTTAACCCCACTGGGTAGCTGTAGGGAACCAGATTTTAACAGGCAGATTTTCAGATGTGATTCTCTCTTCCTTGAAGGCACAAACAGGATCTAGACAACATGAACTGTTTGCCAAGAGCTCCTTCATTCAGCACGCCTCACTCAGTCCCTGAGAGCCCCAGGACTTCAGCAGTTCTGAAAAAGCCACCTAAGGATACAAACTGGGCACTCAAAATTAGTTGGCTTTTCTGAGCAACTACAGGAAGAACCTTTGCCATGAAAATCAAGAGGCACTAGTGAAATCAGAAAGTTTTCCTCAAGTGTTGTTCAGTGAATCAAAAGCCCATACACGCTCCCCAACAATATCTGGAGATGTGGTCTATTGCATCTCAGAGCATGACTACTTCAAAAGAATCAAGCTTTTATTTGCTTTTCTATTCTGGTGAAGTGCTAAAGTGATTACAGACAACGCCTTAAACAGTTTTCTTGGACAGTGTTACAAGTAAACTGCAAAAATTCATATACCGATTTCTACAAAAATGAGTTAGTTGACTTGCCCCTAGTTTTTTCCTTACATTCTCTACATTAACTCTCTTCTAATGAAGCAGAGTCACACAGAGATGTTAAACTAGTTTACATTCAGAATGTGACTTTCCATCACAACTTCTAAATAAAGTAACTTATTTAAAAGGTAACTTATTCTCCTGTAACTCATGTAGGGAGAATTATTTCCTTTCAAACAGCAAAGGTACACACCACCACCCTCTCCATCACATCTTAGAAGAACTTAAAGACTTTAATAGAGAACACAGACCTTGATCCTGTGGGCTGCTCACTGGAATCATCACTACTTTCTCACCATCAGCCTAACACTGTGAGGAGGGGGCTACTGACAAAAGACAGAGAAACTGAACATTTTAAAGGCTAGAGAATGACCTGCTATTACATCAAGCTCATTCCTGCACTAACAGGACTTGGCATCCTCTTCAATGTGCAAACATAAAACCTTGGGAAATTAACTCATATTTCCCCATTTTTGCCATCCCTCATAACGATCAGTTGAAGCAGTTAAATGCTGAATCAGTGGAAATTTTCAATATTATTATAAGTGAAATCATCAGTACGGTGCAAATCTGATTAGGGGAGCTACTTTCAAGTCAACATCAAATATTAAGGCTTGTTGAGTACTATTTCTAGCAACTGAAAAGGCTCCATGTAACTACCTATGCCTGAGCTTTCAGAAGTCCTTAAATGCCACAGAACTATACTGACACCCCATATCAAACTCTTTTTCCTAAAATTCACCGGTTTGGGGGTTCTCTAAGATATCCTAAAGTTAATGTGCCATCCAAATTTTTCCAAGATTTATATATTTTTTCCTTACAGAAGCAAGATGAGAAACGCTAAGCCTAGTTTTGGATGGGAGGGTGTGTTTAAATTAACTTTGTTCTCAGTGTAAAAGTGACTGAAGTTATTTGAAAGCACCAAGCCAAAGCAGCTCCCTGCAGATGAGACTTTTATGGTATCAGAAAGTGGCCCAGAGCTCTGTGATACCTGTTCCTACATCCAGCTCAGCAATGCATCTGCACCACACACCAACAAACCAGCACTGTCAGCTTACTGGTTTGCTCCCCAAAATATGATTGAGGGAGAAAAGAGGGGAAATAACCACAAAGTGAAGGTTCAATACCCCTGAAGTGCAAGCACAACATCTGAACAATGAAATATTCTCCCTGAGCTACATGCAAAATTAGAACATGCCTACACATTAACATAACACAACTGCTCAAACAGACAGTTGAAAAGCATATTAATGTGAGCTTTAGAAAACATATCAAGAAAGTTCAATTTTTGGCAGCAGACAGACAAAACAATCATTTGTAATTCAAACCCTGACTCTAAGCACTATCCTGTTAGATTTCTAACTGTGAGAAGTCTGAAGTACTTTCAAGTATTGAAGTAATAATAAAAAAGTAACTCATACAAAGCCACATTTATGTCTATCCCTATTAAAATAGTTCTTTCATTCCCACTCAGATTCGATACACAGTTATTTTTAGTTTATATAGTTTCTAACATGTCATTAAGTCAGCCTTTACCACTGATAAGTTCCTGTGCAGGAGGGCTACATACAAACATAAAGACAATACCATCTGAGCAGTCTTGCATAAACTTGAATCACAGTATGATGATGTGAGACATTTTACCTGCTTGGAATTTTAGCTTGTTGGTGTTTGGGTAACTTTGGAAAAGGTCTAAAAATTCAGAATGTGATGAACTTGAAATTTCTCTAAGAAATTCTCCAGTACTACAGTGTGCAGGCAAGGAAGTTTTGACTGAACAAAAAACACCCCTCTAGCTTGATGGGAATTCTTTAAAAAAAGAGATGGAGCTGCTCTCTGAGCTTCTCTCCCCCTTGTTCAACTACAGACTCTTTTCCAACCCAATTAGCTAAAAAAGGAACTCACTAACCCAAAACTATACCCAAGCTGGCATTAAGTGGATTTTCAGTGAAGTTCAGAAGGGTCATTGGAGATAACTCAATTATGAATTAAAAACAAAGTCCCATTTATCTCTTACTTCTAAACAAAGTCACTGTGGGACTGTAACAGCCCTTCCCTCCATCCATATATGAATCTCAGTTAACAATTCATGACAGCAGAGAAGAGGAAGGGCTGACAGCCACATGAGTAGAAAAAGAAATTTCTTTCCAAAACCTATATTTTAAATATTTAAATACAGGTAAGTATCATAACCTCCAACTCCAGTGCATAAGGCTGCAAATGCCAAATGAACCAGGTACTAGAAGACAGCTAGATTTGTATAACTTATCTCACTGTTTCAATTAAATCCAGCAACATATTTAAAGGTGGAAAACATCTTTCTGTTTTATCAACCAGGTTTTTGTTCCTAGATTAATGGATTAATTACTATTTGAGATCAAACAGCTAATAAACATCACTGGAAATGTTCAGTTAGAAAAAGGTGACAACAAAACTTGGCCATTTTAAATATCTTTCTGCCTTCTTTTTCCTAGAAAGTCTGATCACGTGTACTCTAAAATCATATTCACTATTAAAAATGCAAACATTCAAGAATTCTTTCCAAGTCTCTCATTAAAAAACTAATTAAAATTAAAATTAATTACCATTTTTGTTAGAAGTTAGATGCTTAAGAGAATCCTGAAAGAGGTTCAGATTTTAGTTTGAATTAAACAATTCATCATGGCTCCAAATAAAGGATTAACAAAACTTAGTTGGCTGTTTCTGATGCCAAAAAGACTTGTGTTCCTGACCAGCACAATGGTCACCTCACATGTTCTTGCTGTGAAGACCTTCCCAGATCAGTCCTGTTTACAAGACTGGGATGGAAAATGCCATCATTATGTGATACAGCTGCATGATTCTGCAAGGTCGTCTTTGCCTCTTGCTTATTTGTAATTCCATTTGCTAATGATATTTCCATTTATAAAGTCTTGTGCTTTGGGATTCTTTTCTTTGTTAGTGTTTTTTCAATTAATAAAACGTGTAAAATCATGCACTGGAATAAAAAGAGAAGAGTTCTGGCCATCGGACATATCAGTAAAACACAAACCAGACTTTTTTTCTAATGCTTCCCTCTTCCTTCTTTCTTTGCAACATGGCTTGGCTTAACAAAGACTAAAGAAAAAAAATTAACAGAATGATAAAGAAAACTAATAAAATATTCTGCAGCCTTTGCAGACCATCCTGATTACCTGTGTAATTCCAAAGACACACAACTTTCTTGCTAGAGATCCCATACATCAAAAAAAAAATTCCAAACTAAAGCGGTTTCCTGTTTTATTACCAGTTTTTACTGGTAAATCTTGATTAATAATATTTATAGGAGCTGGACTTTCCAGTGAGGGAGATAAAGCCACCTGCAGACACAGCAGGCACCTTTAGATCAGTGTTGTGAGGAACTGCACAATCCAACAGTGTCCCCTCTGACAGCCACATCCAGCAGGATGTCACTCCAACAGCAGCACATCCCAGTGTCACCTCTCAGGCTAACGCTCCATACCC
>VXBR01009962.1:61359-75897 GCA_013400215.1 Cisticola juncidis | reverse complement strand
TCCAGCAGGATGTCACTCCAACAGCAGCATATCCCAGTGTCACCTCTCAGGGTAACACTCACATCCCAGTGTCACCTCTCAGGGTAACGTTCCATGTCCCAGTGTCACCTGTCAGGATAATGCTCCATGTCTCAGGGACTCCCTCTCCAGTGAGCAAGCACCTAATGGGAGGGCACAGCAAGGTGTGCTTGTGCTTCTCACTGGGCTTAACAGTGTGCAAGGACAAAATCTCGCCTGTGAAACACAAACCCTGCACAGGACCCTGTCTGATCCCAAGTGACATCATCTCTCCTTCTGATGCAGACACTCAACAGAGGAACAGAAGGTTCCAGTTTACAGATATTGCTTGTTACCCACAATGTAGTTTATGGTTAATCCAGATCAAGTCAGAACCATTACTAAGAATCTAGACTTTCAACAAGTTGTTTTTTTCTGAGACATTACAGAAGAATTAATGGATGTATGATCTTGAAAGTGCATGGAGAGTATCCTTTCCTAGTCTCCTGAGGAAACTCTCTTCATAAAGTAAAAAAGTAACTATAAACTTCCCAAGAAGAAACAATTTTGGTCAGGGAGAACTGCTAGGCAGGAAAGAATCAACAGACACACGTGCTGGTGCTCAGAAAGAATCTCCAAGCCTGAAATAATAACCAGAGCACTAACTCCGGTGTAGAATCAGTGAATCAGCTTCCTGTGTAGAAAACCAAAGTCCCCACAAACATCTCTAGAAAAGGAGGTTATTGATCATACAGTGCACTGACGTCTGACAAATCTTCAAACTCTAACTACATTTGCCAGGGAAGTTCACTAAGAGGTTATCTTCATGTCAAAGCCCTTTGGGCCTTAAGCTCTTGAGCACACACTCATTTGTGGCAAGATGCTGCAAATATTTGACATGGCAGAAAAATCTGACAGTGATCCTAAGTGGCCTGTGCCATATTAGCAGGAGAAAAGCTTTATGAAAGAATCCTTTTGGTATTGTCAGAAGATATTCTGTTGTAACCAAAGAGAAAGTGGATGTGTGTGTACGGTTATGCAAGTTATCATACATACCACAAAAACCATCTAAAGCAAAGGGGCTGAGTCCATGCTCTGGAACTGATTGGATCAAGTTTCACAGGGACCCCAGAATGACAAAACCCTTACAAAAGGACAAAGTTTCTAAGATTTTTCCAAAACAAAAATGGTGGAATACCAGGGAGAATGCTGGAGAAAAAGACAGCTGCCAATACAAGCCACAGGAAGAGCTTTCAGAATAAGTGGTATATGTGACAGAGTCCCTTGCTGCAGAAAAGGAAAAGATAACCCAGTACTGACATCAGAGCTGTCCAACAATCCACCATTCCTCCTCTTCCAGTAACTGATCCACCTGGAAAAACTGCCACTCTACAGGAATGAAAGCCCAAGGAAAGCAGAAAGAACTTATTGAAGTCTACCAGTCCTCTGCAGCTCCATGAAAATCTGGGTCATTAAAGAAATCTCCCCTAACACTAGACATTTTCTAGCAGATTTAGAATTATTTACACATATTGAAGAGCAGCCTCTGTAACAAACCAGATGAGTATCAGCTTATGAAGCACCATCTATACACCAATTCATGAGAAACAGGAATTACAAATCAAGACAAGCAGCACAGAACTGTGAATGGTAACAGAGGTGGGGATTAGATGTTACTGAAGACACACTACTTGTACCTGAGGAGCAACATGCACCACTGTTAAGTATATATTAAATATACTTAAGTTTAGGTTGTTAGAGTCTCAGGAGATCTGTGCTGCAAAAGTCCAGAAAAAAAATCTACTTGAACTTTCTTGCCAGAGTCTTTGACCTCATCAAAATGAGCTTTCAAGTTTCATCAACAAACGTGGTTGTTTTGTAATTTCTATAAAGACACCTTAGCTCCACAAAGCTCAGCACAGTGCCTAAGGAAAAGTCTCCATAGTGCAGGAATCAGGAGATATCAGCAAATCAAACAGCTCAAAGCGACCCCATGACCAAGTGAGCCTGCAGCTGCTCCAGAAGTGGCTGCCCTGCACTGGCACCACGAGGTCAGGCTGCACAAACACGAGGCAGCAGTGGATGTGTTCCCTTCTGAGCTGCAGGACTGCAGGCTCCACAGAACTGCCAGGCAGTGGCAGAGCTGTCCAGCACACTGGAGCAACCTTTAATTCCCTCATGCCTTGCTCCAGAGTAATGGGCACCCCAAAGATGTGAGGCTAAGTTCTGCACACAGCTGTGCTGAGCACACAGGACACACTGTGCCCAATGAAAGGGACCTGTTAAATGTTCAGCACCTGCTGCACTGAAGGTGAGCTGCAGCTTATCACAAAAAAAAAAAGACATGACTGTCAGGTGTTGCTTCAGAGCATCTCTAATACAAAATACTTGAAATTTCTCCCAACAGGCACTGAAGACTGGCACGGCATAGAGTTTTAGACAAGAACTACAAAAGCAAATTCCATTTCCTTTTCAACTCATGTCACTCTGGAGTAAAGGAGAATTCTACCCAGACAAAGTGCCTAAAATTTAAGATACAACATACAACTGCAGCACTCCACTATTGGCTACCACTGCTCTATCCAACCTGCACACACAGATTCCAACCATCATGGTCTCAGAAACATTAATTCTTCAACAGCTGATTTATGATTGTTGTCAACACAGGTAAAAGATAGATTTGCAAATATCCTCAAAAGAATCCTCACTGCAGTGCACAAAAAGTGAATTAAAAACGAATTTTGTACAGACCAAGTACGAAAGTTCACGCTATGAAAAACTCGATTTCATTTTAAAAGCTTTTACTTACTCTTACTATGCAAGAGCTCAATTTCAAACAACAACTGAACTGTACTGTCTAAAAGGTAAAGCAGTGAATCATTTGTAAAGTATTGATTCACAAACCTTTTAAGAATATAGTTAAAGGAATAATGTCATGTTGGAATGCCAAAAAGACACTGCATTTAAGAGTGATCCCATATGTAAAAAATCTTACCTGCTCATTTGAAGAGGTGTGTAAGAATTGTTCTGGGAAATACATTATTTTATATAGCAACAATTGACAAATGCTTCAACAACAATGTGATTTGAAACTATTTTGACTTCTCTGGAAAGCTATATTCCTTGAAAGTGTGTTAACATTCCCTTCTAGTCAAGCATACAAAGCTAAAACACCCAAGTGCTCTGTCAAATTGCAACCCAATCATCACACACATCTGTCTGATGTCGAAACAGCTAAGAAAAACACTATCAAAAGCTAAACCAATTGCTTTAATTATTGATCTCCAAACAATTCAGATGTAGCTCTGCCATTAATTTCAATATACTTAGATCAAACAACAAAGCAATTATACCAAAATCAGATTTGGGGTTGAGAAAGAAAGATACAAAATAAAGTGTCACTAATTCTTTACATCTGTTATTCTAAATAGGAGATTTTAAAACTCAACCTGTCTTCATTTGTGACAGTTTGTCTGTACCAAGGTGTGTCAACATTAGTGCTGTTTAAGCACCTGAAGAAATGGGAATGGCTGAGTTACTTTACATTTGTTACTACAGTCTGTACAGAAATACTTCATGAGGAGTAATGCCTTAAATCAATGTTTTATTCCTTCAGAATGCAACAGCCTAAAACAACTAAGTCCATGAGGAGCCATAAAGAACACCTTTCTTTAATTTGTCCCCACTGTGAATGCCCTACTCAAGGTATACACTCTTTGTAATTTTAGCTGATGCCACCTTTTTCACCCAGAGCTGGACAATTCCACTGACTGACTGCTCCCCAGGGCAGCCTCAGCACAAACATTCCCTGCACATCCTCCTCTGTGAGTTCATGCCTCTCTCACTGCCCATACAGAATTCTTCTGCTTTGAGAAGATGCCAAACACTACGCCTGCAAGTTCAATACAAACCATCAACGGGACATGATATTACATGCCATTTGGCTGATAGCAACATTTATTCAGTAGCTCTGCTTTTGCAGTTAGTCTGAACAGAAACAGAATTATTTTCACACCTATAAGCTTGAATTCAGAAAGCTTTTCAACAAAATCAGGTTTCGTTTTGATTTTTACTAACCATGAAATGCACAGTCCTGAGTAATGACTAAGCTTAATGACTGGGTATGACTAACACTTATAAATAATTAGTGCCTTTTCTCCCCCTCCCCCATGGAGGACAGGGAAAGAAAGAAAATAAAATGATACACTGGTAAAAAAGGAAGAAAGAAAGGAACTAAGAGGTTGAAGCTCAGTGCATGAACACTTGTATCTTCTTCCAATCCACCCTTAATACTACTGCAAACACATCTGCACGTATGTCTGTTGAAAACTAATAACTCCTCAGGCTTGTCTTTTAACTTCCACACAGTTTAGTCACTGTCAGCCTCCCTACCCCACATCTCTTCTCCCACACTGATCCCTCCACAAATACTCCTGTGGTCCCCTCCATCCACTCTTTTGCCACAGGAGCTGCAATTCCTCAGTGCTGCTCCTCAGAGCTGGCACTCCTGACTCATGTGAGCACAACTGGTCCCACTTGCCACACCACCACTCAGCCTGGAAGCACCTGATGTTATTATATTTGGAGAGAGGTTCTGAATCAAACCCTTAAAGAAATGCTTGATTAATAAACTGAAGGAAGGGGTGCAGACAGCTTAGAACAGCCTTGCTGCCCCCCAAACCCTCTCATAGACTCCAGCATAGCACCACACCTCATTGCTTGGGTTTTGTTTATATTTTGATATCTAGAGTACACATTTTTCAACTTCACTGGTTGTCAGCATAGTCTATCCAGCACGTGCTTTATTCTGCTCAAAAGCACTGTGATAGTTTTTAACAGTTCAGCTACTCTCAGAAGCATATATTAATCGAATTATAATCATAAGTTAGACCATTTTTACAAGAGAGACTTACTCAATTCAATACAAATCTTAGGACAGTCATGTCAGTCATGTAAAATAATATTACACACTGCTGTGAGTTTTATGTTATTCCTTGCCTAGGTACTGGGTATGTGCTATGGAACAATATATTTTAGTAAGGCATTTTAAGGGAAAAAGCATCCAAATTAAGATACATAGCATTCATAAGTTAAAACTCGAATTTATAAACAGAGATCTACAATGGCAAAACAATTATTTAATTTTCATCAATATACTTTTCCAAATCCCACAAAAAGAGCTTGGTATCCAAACTGGACCTTGCACTAAATTCAGTACAAATACAAAGTAAAAGCACCATCTCTATTTAACCTATTTTATAGCACATTTTCACATTTTGTTGAGTGTCAACCGAAGGCATTCAAACTGCAGTTTTCTGATTACTGGTAATCTAAGTATAGAAACTTGTCTTTAAAATGTTAATTTGAGGCTGACAACAGTTACAGACCCAAAGATCAGCTACATTTGTACAATACCTTAAGACAGCTCTACTGAGGTGCTGAACAGATCTCACTGCAGGTGTATCAATTCCTTATAATTATCACCTCTTTCTTGATTACTGATAATCTATACCATTATATACAGTGACAATAATCAACATTTTGTTCCCACAAAAAACATTCTATATTTAAAAATTTGTTTAAAGGCATAAATAAGACCTCAAGGATAATTATTATATTTTACATTAAATATTATGCTAAAGACATCTGAAGAGAATTACTCCAAGAGAGGAGGGTTTGTGGTAAAAAACTGGCTCTCAGTGAGACACCCACACCTCCAGAAGACAACCAGCATCTCTAGGAGGAAATTCCCACAGATTAGAACTGGCATAAAAATTTCCAGAGTAAGCTGAGGTAAAGCTGTCCTAGGTTTAAAACCACCAAAAAGCTCTATTCATGTGTCCATGGGAAAAAAAAAGGCACCTCAAATATGAATGATCCCAGAATCTTTACACCTGTTTAATTACAACCTGTACACAGACCAGGCTGTATCAGCAATTCTGCTTCTCTTACAAGGAAGCAGATGCAAGGGAGCTGATATAGTTATTTGCACACAGGAATAGACCTGTGGTTGTGCAAAGAAAAAGCCCTTTGTCACCTGTGAGCAACACACTCTCCCTAGGGTTTGGCCTTCCTTCACACAGAGCTCTGGGGTTCATAATAACCTGAAATAACTGTCTATTTACCAGGACTAAAACCTCTCTCCATCATTGTGATAGCAATATGTATTTCTCTTCAGTATTCAGTACACTATTCAGTGTGTGTTTCTTTTCAGTATGAGAAACTGTGTTTTCAAAATTCTTATCTTCATGTCACTACATTTCCAAATCTTCTTCCACAAGAAATAATGTGCCCAACAAAGCTAAACTTGCTAACAGTGTTCCAACTAGCAAAAGCCTTTTTTTTCCTTACATAAAGCAATGGCAACAAATTCAAGGAGAAGATTCAGAGAGATTAATGGAGCTACAAACATTCATAAAGTTTCAACACAAACAATAATCTTGACAAGAGTAGCTATTTTAAGGTAAAAATACTGATTTTGAACATTTCTGGCAAAAAAAATGCACACAGTAAAAAGTGACTTCTATGTCCAGTTCTTTCTGAGCAGACTCAGTATTGATCGCAGAGATTTTACATAAAGCAACCTTTCCACACACCAGTACTTTCTCTTTCCTTGAACCTAGATAGTTCAAATATCAGCATTTTCAACTGTGTTCTAGCATTACTGAATAATTTTTTTTTTAGAATTATATTTACATATAATTTCCCAAGACAGGGAAGACAGACAACAGTAAGGGTTTCCATACAGCAGAATACTTCATTTTTGAAGAGTTTGTGATATAATTTGTCTCTTATCAGTGGCCCAAACTGATGCATTTTCACTTCAGCTTGCTAACCAGGCTGCAGCATCCTCTGATAGTAAGGGATTCAAGTCTTGGGCAACATCCAGATTTGTTGTTTTCAAACCAAGAAGGTTTTACAAACAACCTGCTTAGATTTCCAAAGATGGAAAACATGTAACTTCTTGCAGAGTGCAAAACACCTCACAAGAAATAAATCACTTCTGCTTATTGACCAATAACCTTTATCACAAGCCTAGTGATAACCAAAAACCCCAGAAGATCACAATTTGAAGATCATACAGACATACCCATACATGCACTTCCAAAGGCTGTTGGGAACAGTATTTTTCATAACAGAACTGAACAATATGTAATCAGAGTTAATAGCTTTCACAGCTTAACAGAAATACAATTATAGTCCCATTAGATCCCATCACTTAACGACACAGTCTTATCAGATGTGCACAGTATCAAGCTACTCTTTTTAACAGAGCCAAAACCCCCTGTTTCACAGCTCTCTGAGCCTCAGTTCTTTGGGGTACAAAGCCAAGCAGGAGTCCCTCAGTTATGGAAGTTGCAATGCGAACAAACACAACTTCCAGTCTGGTGACATATGGCAGATCTGATGGAGCAGACTCCAAATAAAGCAGAATGTTCCTTTTGCTGATGCATGATTTGAACAGAAAATCCACCCCTCACCCAGAAGAGTTCTGCAGGAGAGATCCACGGTTATCTTCCAGAAAGACAGATACTGCTTTACATGCTAAGTATAGGACTCCCAAGCTCTAATCCTGGCAAAATATCGATTCTTGCATGGCCTTGGGCAAGTCAGAACTTCTCCAACTTGCTCTTTCCCCCAGCTCTAAAGCAGAGTTCATACTCATTTATTTACCAGCCACACGGGCATGTTGCAAAGATTAAGTTTAGTAAAATGCTTTGAAAGTAAAACATACTGTAAGTACTCTAAGAAACCCCCATTGTCACGGTGCACTGCAGACATTATTTTTAACAAAATCGAGCCATGCCAACACAGTTAACAGGCATAATATTGGCAGCACATGCAACATACAGGGAAACTATAATGAGGATATGTTTGAACTCGCTTACTAGTCAGTGAGAAATAGAAACAACCACATTCCACTACTTCATAGTATTTCTTCTGTTCCTTTCTGTGTTCCTTATATTATGGAATTCTGATGATTTTCTCATCTATCTACATCCTAGTTCCCTTGGGCATTTCTAGGGTACATGTTTCAAGTACAAAGCAACCCAAAGAGTGAGGCACTCAGTCTGGAGAAGTAACACAAATTGCTGGATTTGATTTTTCTCAGTTGCCACCCTCCTCTGTTTCTATACACTCTCCTTTGCCCAACCACCTAGTACCCCAACTTCCAACTGCAGGAAATGCAATTACTCCTGCAGAAGTTATTTTTCAGTTATTCCAGCTCCCAAAAGTACAACTGCTCAAGTCAAAAGGACCCAAACCCATGCTTTAAATTATATGTTCAGGTAGTTTTCCCATCCTAAAGCCACCATAACCATGGCCTGAGTTAGAACCCTTCTTGGATAGCAAACACAAGCTAAAAACCAATCGGTTTCTACAAAAAAGCTCCAATTTAACACCAAATGAAATTTTGAGCCTCTAAAGGCCATGAAGAAAACCTTGAGCACAGATATTCACATAGAACATCTCCCAGGATGTGCAGATGTACAGAATTGATGCTCTTTCAGGCATCCTTTGCTTCTGGCTTTGAAGTTTTTACCACCACAAAAGCTCAGAACTCTGGAACACTCCACTATGAAAGGGACCTCAGCAGTTCCTCAGTCTATAAAAGGCCCATCCTGTCCTCACCACAGAAAAGGCACATGAGATGCCCTCCAGAAAGAGAGCAAGGAAGAAATTTGTAGTCTCTTCCCCTATCATCAGCTACTGGCATACTGGCAGATGCAAGTGAGTTTTGGGAAAGTAATAAAGAAGTTTTATTTTTAGATACAAGGCAAAACAATTCTCTTCTACAACAGCTGCAGAACTGCACCACTGCTAGTGGGAAAACTGGTCATGACTGTAGAAGTAAGAAAAAAAAAACAACATGTAGACAATCCATCCTTTCTGCTATCTTCAAACAGGACTACATGTCACCAAATAGTATTTAATCAGGAAAATACCAGTCTTTATGATCAAGCCACCAAATTTTCATAACAACTAACAGTCACTCAGAAGGTAAAAGAAAAGAGAGGGACAGAGGGAAGTGAAAGCTTCTAGATTTCAATTTCACCTAAGTTAGTAGAGAAAACTGTCCAGACCTACCTGCTCTATGCTATTCTCACTGCAAACCTTCAGCACTCACCAATCTTCTCCTTTCTGTAAGCAGACACCTTAAAAACTTGTTATGAAAAGTTTGGACATAAAGATAAAGCAGAAGAGAGTAACAACACAAACTTGCAAGAAGAGAAACCAGATTTTTGAACCCCAAGCTGACAGTACTGCTAAGTAAGCATAAACTCACACATGCTGGGTTTGTACTACAGCACTGCTGGATAAGATGGGGTTTTCAAAAATTATTTTAATGTATTCAAGTTTTGCCAATTTGCAAGATGATTCTACCCTGTGTCAGCAATGACCTCTAAATGCTTTACAGACTCGTACAATGCAGAAGATAAATTTTAGCACATAATCCCAGTTATACTTTTCTGCAGACTTTTCTGAGCACCTTCAACAGTGGAACACTGACTTCCTCCTTTAAGAAACTCACTGATTTTCTACCTCTTACCATATTATTGTACATAACACCTTTCTCATTGCTGAAGTACTCAGAAAGAACAAGCTTCATTCCATTTATTTCCAGACAGTTTCAGTAGTGTTGCATCCTTAAAGCAGTACTGTATAAAATTGTGTTCCCACCCCTTTACAAAACCATCTCCCAATATTTCCATGTCTCTTCTAGGAGGGTATAAATAAGGTTATTTTGGGACTATCATTATCTAAATCTGTCAAATTGGAGCATAAAATTACAAACAGAGGTTTCTGAAGAAAAGACTAAGGAAAACAGTCCTCTTCCTCAAAGAAGTTTTTCTCAGTTTTTCCACCAGAAATAGAAAACCATTATTAATTCACAGACACTCTCCAATAGCTTAGTTCCTTGGAGAAGAAATGCACCAAAATCCTGTAAGGTCACAACAATTATGGCCCACTGGCTCTTCAAACATCTCCAATCTGGTCAGCCAAGGTTTGCTGCACAATTGCCTTGATGCAATACAAAGCATTATTCTGATAGTAATATATTTTAAAGACCATTGATGGAGTTAATTTTCCATGTGGTCTTTTGAAGAAAACATTTGAAACCTTGAAAGGTTTCTGATTTTCAAGTCTCAGCTTAATAACTCCTGCTGACATTTTACATTCTGCTTTGCATACAAGTGAAACTGTAACCGTATTTTGGAGAGCTAGAAACAGTAATTCTGGATAAGAAAATAACTGTAAAACATGTGCTGTCACAGTCAAACCTTCCATCAGAATTTTCTGTTTATAATTCTTGGTGTAAAAAGCTGTGTGTGCAGTGTATGATTTCAAACTATTTCAAGCACTGTCTTAGAAACTCTTACTAGGACACACTATTAACTTTTAAAAACAAACTTGTGGATGCAAATTTGATGCACGCAGTAGGTGCACAGCACACAGGCGCTGCTGCTGCAGCTTCACCAAACTGCCTCCAAAAACCTGACCCATGATGCTGTCATTTAAATTTCAAAAGCACAGCCACTTATTCTCCTTTCACTATGAGTGTACCTGCTCTCTGCTGAGGATCACAGCAGTTGCACATGGCCAGAACTCAGTTTCCGATTTCTACGTATCCCATCACATATACTTGCTTATTTTAAGTCATGCTTATTCTTTGGAAGTCATAAATATTTCTTTAAGTGTAGGACAGAAAAAAACAGTGCTTCATAAAAATCCAAGTACTTAGAACCTGTATTGTTTTACTTTGATCTACTGAGAACTCCAAAGGAACAATTTATGGTCCAATTTTGCTTAAGGACGGGCAATGCTGCTTCTAAGAGTAACACATTTCAGGATGCTGTGGCAGTCTGAAAACATCAGCTACCTGGAAAAAGGTCCCACTGGACTGCACAATAGTATTTTCCCTCATAATCAGGTTTATAATGCAGTATTAACAAAAAATGTAGGTGTAAATGGCACTAGACTAAACTGGATCAATCCTTTGGTACACTACATCAACAAAAAAAATAAGGCTTTTCCAACCTATCAACTTACAGGCTTCAAATCAAGCACCACAATTTCAAGATCTGAGTTTTACTGCTTTTTTTGTTAAATTAGCAACATGTCGTTCAAATTACTCATGTAAGAATATTTATACCGGTTAGTACTTGGATACACAGAATGTTTGACAGACTTCATCAAACTACATGGCATCACATACCACAGAGAGCATATTCCTCAAAAACAGAGTGTTTAGTAACACAGCACACAATTCCTGATCTACTTTATGTGACAGGTGCATTGCCCTGAGGTTAGTCAGGAGTTCCAAGAGATGTATTTTACTAAGACCACTTGTATTTTACTAAGACCACCTACTAAAATCACCACCAATTTCATTCAGTGTTAGTAGCAAAATTTCATTAGCTGTTCTTTGCATACTGCCCTGAAAACAGTGAGTAGTAAGAACACAGCCCTTGTATGTATTATTACCAAGACAGGAAGCAATGTGTAGGCTCACGCAAGTATTTGCAGTTAAAAAACAAAGTGGATAAAAGCAACAAGCCTCACTCAAAATAATAGCAAATATATAACATCAGCTCTCCAAATCTAGGATATTTAAGGAGGGACAGAACAATTCTGAGCAGATAAATGCTTGTCATCCTGCTTTTCACTCATCCACTGAACTCAGGAGTAGATTCCTTGTCCAGAGATACTCAGCACTAAGCATGAGAGTAGCTACTACAAAAGCTCAGCCCTAGACACAACAGGGTGAGGTAAGGACATAGGAAGTCTGCCTGTTGTATCAGAATGCCAGTGACTGAAAAGATGATCATCACTTCAAATCTGTGAGTTTTTAAGTCAGACTTTGAAGGTATTTAAAGCCAAAGTAGGTAGTTTTCTTGTGTTGTATCTGCTGCTTCTCAGTTCATGAGAGCTCAGTGTTACTGGGGGCATGCAGGGACGGGAGGGAATCAAGCAGCACATAAAGGTTACAAACTACTGACAAAATCACCTGAAAATTCAAAATGTCTTTTGTGCTAATGAAATAACATTTCATTGGGTAATGTTCCATTGTCACACTTTGGCAGTTTGCAGCTTCATCTACACTCACATTGGAACAAAGATACCAGGCAGAATTATTTTTAATTACTGCTGAAAAGACTTTCTGGTCACCCAAAATCAGACACTAAGTAGTGAAATGCTACTGTGCTGCTACTACTCAACACCAGACCGTTCTCATTGTTACATGTCATGTCTTTTCCACAATTCACAATTAAATGGCACAGAATCTTACTTGGATTCCTTCCTTCCTGCAAGAAATACACTTCCAAAATAAAACCCCTCAATCCTCTGACTTACCTGGTGGTAACTGAAAATTCTGAATGTTAGTCGGATTCTGAGGTGGCTGAGGCAAACGAGGTGCTAAAACTGTAGGAGTCAAAGTTGCTCTGATTCCACTCGTAGTTGGTGTTGGAGTCCTTGGCAGACTTTGTGCCACTGTATTGGCAGTGCCTTTAGCCATTCCTGTGGGGGTGCCAGGAGCTGCAGGAGGTATCCCACCAGGGTTGGGAGCAACATTGGAGAGCCCAGCTTGCATAGTTTGCCCAATAATCATGTTACCCCCTGTAGTACTGGGCTGGCCACCAGTAGCCAGCGTCTGCTGTTGGGATACTGCCTGGACTATTGTTTTAGGAGACTCAGATTTGATGACCTGTGTGGCAGGAGCTGCTGGCACAGTGGAACCAGACTGGCTGTTCACAAGTGACGTCTGGAGGGAAACTCCAGATCCCACAGTGGCTGTGGCAACAGCAGGAAAACTCCCCACACTGATGGTTGAATTGATCACAGTATTGCTCCCGTTCTGAGTGGCTGCACCAGCTGCAGCCACCGTGGGTCCTGCTGTGTGGATCGGGGGCCGCACGAGCGTCACCGTGGGCGCCCCGGCGCCAACGCTGGGGGGTGGCTGCGAGGAGATCACCGTGGGCGAGGACGAGGATGCAGAGGACACAGCAGTATTAAGGAAAGAAGTCTGGATGACAGTGTTAGAAGCTGAGGGCAAAACAGCATTAACAGCGTTTCCTTTCCCCACGGATCCAGGTCCATTGTTAACAAGAGGGGCAACAGCAGGTGCAGGAGCGGGGTTGGCCGTCACAGGAGTCCCAGAGAAAGCAGCACTCCCTGTGTGGTGAGAGTTCATCACCACGTTACTCCCATTCAAAGTCTGCACTGTCGTGGTCCCAATCTTGCCATTCCTGGTGGACAAGGCAGTTGCCATGGTGCTGATAACCACCGATTTGCCCTGACTGAGGGTCCCTGGAGCAGCAGTGACCTCAGATCCTCCTGCTGCTGCAGTGGTGGTGCTGGTGCTCGTTGTGGTGGCTCCATCCAGAGCTGAAGTCTGGGACCTGGTGTTATGGTTAATAACACCCCCCTGAACTCCTCCTGCCCCTGCAAAACAACAACGACGTTAAAAAGAGTAAATAAGCAAGAAGAGAAGTCTAGTAAAGACAGAATGTTCTCCCTTATCACCAGGTCTTCTCCATCTCCCAAGCTGAATGCCTGGAGTCAGGAAAAGAGGACAGAGTACAAACTGAACATGGCTTTAAAGACGTTATCTTAAAGCCTCCAATACCCCACCAAAGACTGTCATATTCAGTAGGAATTGTAACATCCCTGCTTCTGACACTACAGTAAGACAAAACAGGGAAAACAGATTTAATACAAACCAAGGGAACGGAGTAAGAAGATCATCTAAGACCTCTTCCCCATTCTAGAGCCTGACATCCAGTTTAGAAATAGGACTGCAACCGCAAGGGGGGGAAATGGCCATGGAAGACACATTATTAAGACATACTCCCTTATAGCCAGCACCCATTACTCTCTAATCCTGTCATCTCCTACAAAGTAAGTCAGTCAGATCAGGAGGCTCAACAGCAGCAAAATATGAAAAGTGAAAGGAAAGAAAAACATCGGTCTGGCAAGATAAGAAGTACTGCAAGGCCTGGAGTAGGTTTCTAGAAGACCCCTCTTCCTTATTACAGAATTTGTTCCAACGGATCTGAAGTTCCCACAGCCAGAGACAGTGAAAAATAAATAAATAAAAAGCAAAGCTGGTTTTCAGAAGGGACAAGATGATGTAGCTTCTTGTCCTGAATAATCCTCATGCCCTTTGATAAGGCCTGGTGTTAGCACAAGTACAATCACAAACAGTCCAGGTCCTGGCCCTAAGGAGACAGAAATGGGAAAAGAATAGTGACAGGCAGACACTGAGAAGCACATTATAAGGGTCAAGGAGATCCTCCTAGAAGAGCTTCATCGATCATAACAGAGGGTCTGTAGTATCTTCTTACACTTCAGCAAGACGAAATCAAATATAAAAAAGGGGGGAGGGGAGGAATTGCAGAGAGCTTCTGGGGAGACATTTCTTTCAATCCCCCTCCATTCCCACGTCGTGAGCCCTCAGTCCCAGCCTTCACACTGCCCCCCTACAAGCCTCTCAACACGAAGGGGGGAATATTCCCCGGCAGATCCGGGGGCGGG
>VXBR01009962.1:48434-59623 GCA_013400215.1 Cisticola juncidis | reverse complement strand
GCAGCCCCGGCCCGGCCCGCGGGGCTCGGCCGGCGCTGGCTGCAGGTGGACATGATCGCTCACGGGAGGCAGCTGCACTTTGACCTTGTTGTGCAACCATCATAAAGGAAGTAAATAACATAAAAATACAACCCGCCTTTCAATAAATGCGCTCTTCTGGCAGGCGCTGTTTCCCCAGAAAGCTGAATTGCTGGAACAGTATTAGCAGATGCAGTTGGTACAATATTATCAGATGGTACGATTTATCTTTCACAGAATAGAATCATAGAATCATCAAGGTTGGAAGAGACCTTTAAGATCAAGTCTAACTGCACTACCACTGTAACCCCTAAACCACTAAATCACATCACCCAGTGCCAGATCCAGATGCCTCTTAAGCACCTCCAGGGGTGATGATTCCACCACCTCTCTGGGCAACATATTCCAATGCCTGATTTAACTTAACTTTAAAGTTTTAAGGGGTAGCAAGCTTAAAATAGCACCTCTTATATCAGGATTTCAAAATAAGCTTTGCTCTTATGTTTTGGGAATGGGTGGCATTAGAGGCTGGAACTCTGTTGTAGTGGGATGGGCTCAGCACCTGCTGGTTGGTGATTCTGGGGAACTGAGTGGCCTGAAAGCTGCTGCTGGAAGCTGGTGGAGACCTGGAAGAACAAGAGCCATGAGTTATCTGTGAAAAGGGGATCACTTTAAATATGTCCAAGTTTTCTCTACCTAAGGTTGCCCAGAGGTGGGTGCCAACACTTCCCCCATCACATATTTGTGGTGATCACTTAACTTGTAGTACTCTAACCTGAGTTAAATTGATCTGCTTTGACCCCATGAGCAATGTGAACACTGCTGAAGTACTGTCCAGTTCTCACCCTGTCCCCAAATATGCAAACATACCTACAAGGGAGAAGCTGTTTGCCAAAATTTCACATAAAAACAGCTACATATTTGCTCCTTAGATACAGGCCCCAAATAATAATGCAAGTACCTTTAAATCAAAAATCCAGAAATTCAGCTCCAGTGAGGGATATTACTCTTCTAGTTCCTACGTCTTCTTCTCATCTGCAGTAGACTTTGGCTGATAACTAAAAATTACAATGTTAAGCCTTTCTCAAGACTTTGCTCACTTACTCCGTGGCATCACCCTGAGAGACTGTCTACATACTCTGAATTTTATATTAATATTTTATTCTGGTGCTCAAATGCTTTTCTCAGTCATCACTTGAAACTCAAGGGTGAGCAAGAAACTGCCCTTTTCATCTGGATGAATTTTAACAACCATTTTATCAATTTTTGCCAAATTACAGTGCTGCAAAGTAGTTGTGATTTTACAGACATCACTGTAGGTCACACTGCCCCTTTCTTACAAGACAGAAATGCTGCTTTGAGCAGGGCAGTCCCAACCTTTTCACTGCTACCACAGTCGAGCATGTTGCTAGTTTTAGCTATAGTGAAATTCTATAAGCAACATACCAAAGAATTCTCTGGAATAGCAGCCTGGGCACACTCCCTACCCAGCAGAAGAGTTAATCAGCTGCCCAAATGATTTATTAAGGGTAAAAAAGCTTGACTTAAGCTAAGCCAGCCTAAAGGTGCAGAGTGGGTGAAATACTTTCTGTGATGGCATCTAGCCAGGGTACAGCCCTGTGCTGGGCCACAGTGCCTGAGGAACAAGGGAGGAAGAGATGCAGGGTGTTATCAGGGGGCAGCAGCAGTCAGCATGAATTCTTCCTCTGCTCACATTCTAGGACAGCTTGAATGTAGTTTACAGATGCCTACAAAACTAGAAATAAAAACCTCGAAATCTTCACGTCCTCATTCTAACACTCTCTTTAGTGTACCATATGGCACATCTACCATATTAGGTAAACAACTTTACAAAATTACAAGAGCAACTGAGATTCATTACAACTTGTGCATTATAAGTGTGTAGGATTCATTACTGAATAATTTATCTTTTCTTACACTCTGTCTCTTGTTTGATGTTGGAAGTAAGTTTCTAGACTGAATTCTTCAGGACAGGGATTCCAGCTCCTCTGTGCTGCCCTACTCCATTTAAAATGATACAACAAGAGCAACTTGCACAAGAATTCTAGTAATGGAGTGCAGGTAATTATTAGTGTTGGTGTAGAAATAGGCAGACTCAATATACAGTGAATGTTGTGGACTTCATCCATCAGCACCCATCAGTTACATCAAAAGATCATCAACATTACAGACACATATGGGTTCTCTGTGTGTCAAAGAGCAGAAGCTAGCAGGAGTTATCCAGGAAAAAATTAGTTTCTTCAACCTCCTTCCTTTATATTATTATTATATATTATTATTATTTAAAATACTTATTTTACCCTCTAGATCTACAATGTGAATCATGACACAGGGACTGTCTCAGGTAATGCCATTCTGTTTGTTTTCTAAAAATGAAGTTAGTCTAGAACTCATTACAGGAACATCTGACAGAGGTATGGATTGGGGTGACAAGGGTTATTGTTTAAAACCCTTCAAGGCTTTACAGCATAAAAGAGCTGTGGAAAACTCTTTCCTTCCCAACTGCTCTTCATCTGGCTCATCATGCTTGTTCCTGGCAAGATAGGAAGTATCAAAACCCAGACCCATCTGTAAGGGAATTCCTAAGGAACTTTACTCATGGGAGAAAATGCAAGTTTCTACCCACACACCCCAGCAGCTAACAGAGATTTCTAAAGCAAATCCTCTGAAGGGAATTACTAGAAAATGTCCAGAATTCTGTCTGTGGAAGAGACAAGCAGCAGGGGTGTCAGCAAAGATTTGTGTTTTATCTGTTCTGAAAAAACTCTTGTGCAAGCTTACACAATATATGAGAAAAAGAAAAATACTATTAGAAGATTAGAGGCCCTTCTGGTCACTACAACCAGTTTCAGTAATTTCACATATTTTGAATTTAGCAAATTATTAGAACCGTCTGGGCCAAATGAAAATGCTTTCCGCTCTAAGCAAATTAAAGGACTTTTGGAAAATTGAATCACTATTTCCAAGACAGAATATGTCAAGAAAATGTGCCTACTGATGGGTCTCATTACTGGAAATCCAATTTGCACATTTTACAGCCAGGATTTAGAATATGTTTGAAATATTTCCTTTTAGTGAGAGGTGACTTGGGCAGGTTTTGCTTCAATATTTCTGTGAGTCTTTGTTGAGCAAAATATGATCCTGTCAGGGATGTTTTATCAACAATATATATCCTCAGACAACCTAATGTACATGATACCATGGATACTCCAGGAATGGATTCCTGCCCTCTCTTGATTCAGACCTGAACACATTTAACAATTGACCAGTTATGGCAATCAGTGTTATCCTCATCCTTTTTATGCTTCCCTCCACTCACTGGCCTTCAAAAATACATAAATAAAAATAAGTGAAAGAAGTGAAGATGAATCTTCATCTTGTTTGTTCTTGGTCAGTACCAAGAACAGGTACAGCCAATGCCACCTCAGTTGTGAAACAGCAGTTGCTGTAGATGAAAACATTTGTCCTATTTTATATCACAATGTCTAGAGACTGTAACTTACAGGAGCAGAGCTGGACAGACTCTTTATCTAAATCATTCAGTAACCCCATGGTTCCTTTTTTTTAAGATAGAGGAGTTATTTCAAAAGAAGATTCCGTGTGTGCCTAAATACACAGTTCTTAGCTCAACAATATCAAATAAAACTAACAGGCTGTAAAGTTGGTGAAACTTTCAGCATATGTTCAATGCATAGGGCAAAATCCAGATTCTTTTACATTTGAACTGGAAGAATAATCACGTGTGCAAGCAGTTCTGAAAGTCATCTTCAGATGACAAAAATGGCTAAATCATTTTCCCTACTCCTTCTCTAGTTCACAGTCTGTCAAATGCTCTTACCAAGCCTTAGGAGACAATAGAATTCCTGACCAACCTTAGTGAGATTATAAAGAAAACAGACATAAAGGACATGGAACTGTAAGACCAGTGTAGACAGAAGAGGTATGGAAACATCATCACTTACAGAAAAATATGAAAGCAGTCTAGTATAGGAGGTTTGTTTTGGTTGTAATGAAATGAGATTTTATCTAAACTTTTCGTGGATTTGGAATGCAAAAAGTATGTAAGGCAGATTTTGCCGAGTTCTTGTTTTGGTTTTTTTTAATGACTCCTCTGTAATAACTGATTAAAATAAATCATGCCATAGCTTCCTTATTGAGCTGTCTCAGACTTAATGAAAACACAGCTAGAAAGACTATTAGACAAGTTTATTTTTTCTGGATTCTCCAGCAATCTAAATAGTTAGAGATATGATTACAGACTACAGGTTACTTTCTTATGCTACCTAAAATATATTTGCACTAAGAGAGACAGTTCTGGAATTACCCCTATTCCTTTAATAAGCTTTTGCCCATTTTGGAAACTGCAAACAAATCAAATAACTCAGTTAAATATGAGACATGTTTCCCATAGTTGCCTGAAGAAACTAAGCATGTTTTGAAGCAAGTCAGACAAAGATTTTATCTCTTAAAAGACAAGATGGCAAAACTTCCAGCCCAAAGGAAATGACACACCCAGATGGAGGGCTAAGAGAGTTAATTTGTTCTTTACTGTTACCTACCTTTGTTTGTATGGGGTACCTTGCAGTACTCCTCCAATACCTCACAAGTATAACCAAATTGCTGTCACTATTCTTCAGAGAAGTTCAAGCTCCAAGTTAAACTTGCACAAATCTTTTGTCTTCAAAATGCCCAAGTAGCAACTGAGTGTCCCAAAAAGTCTTTGGAAGTTTGGCACAGATGATGTCATAGGCAGAGTAAATGTTGGGGAGGCTGCTGAGTGAAATACAGAGTCCAAGATGAAGATGTGAAGTGTTCTGGGAAAAAAAAAATGAATTCTAAAATTCTCAGTTTCCAGGGTTTTGACAATATTAATCAGAATTAAGTGAGAAAATGGAAAAGCCAAATGTCTTTTTTAGTTACTTTACAGAAGAAAATGTGGTTTAAAAGTGCACTAAATATCAAACACCTTGTCTAACATGAAGTGATGAAGAAATGAGGAACAAGGTGCAAAGAATGCAAAGGCTTTGGAACAGCAAAAGTCAAAATTGTCACATGTGTGAAAAGTGTGTACACAAATACTACAATGGTAAGGAGAAGCATGAGTTAGAAGGAGATTAAATCCCAGTTTATTGTCATACACAAATAAATTACTTTCTGAAACTGCACTAAAATTCTATTGCTATTAATTACTTTACCATTCTTGGTATCTTTAGCCTAAACCTGAATTAAAACCTATAAACTCCAAAGCCTCTTTAGTCTTATTTTAAAAATGAGTATAACAAAGATAAATGAAGAACACCCTAGAAGATAAAACAATGACTAATAATTCATATCCTCAAAGGCATTTCTGAAACATGTCTTTTAGAACAAGTCCAGGAACAATTCAAGCCATGAAAACTGCAGCAGATGTTGTGCAGGGAAAGAACAGCACACTGCCAAGGCTGGTAAAATGATCCCTTACCTCACTGAACAGAAAGATGTCAAATCTACAACCCATTTGTAAAAAAGGTAAGGAGAGGGAGATTCTTTGGCTGAAGAAGAATCTATTGTAAAGAATGAATGCAAATGGGGTCTCTCGACTAAAACATCTCTGAAGAACTGTTTCCTCTCGTTCTCAGCCCAGTGATGTACATTGTTGCCCTGTTTGATCTGCTCTGCAAGAAGTCTGCAGCTGGGTCTTGGTTCATCCCCACTGAAGCCTCAGTGCCAGGGAAACAGTGCTCAGTACTGATAGCTGGAATGGGTTCAACGATTTGGAGAGAGAGAAAAGCTCAGAGAGGGAAGGAGGAGCCCTTAAAGAAACATTGCTGTGGAGCTTGCTGGAGTTTTAGCCAAACCCAGCTGGTGAAGGTGGATTTCTGTCCAGCGAATGGTGACGTTTTCTGGTCTGCAACATCCAGGGGCATGCAGTGTGTTTTGTACTCTCAAAAACATTTGGTTTTGTTAGAAAAGACTGGTCCCAGAGTGATCTATCAGGCTGTTCTCCCATCTGGTCCTTGGCCTCTCCACAGAGACACTGTCAAGTGTACCAGGTAGGATTTGGAGCATTGGTTATCACTGCAGCTCTTGAACCTCTCAGAAAGCTGGGCATAAAGCTCAATACATAGATTCTTATTCTCCCAATGAATGGATAAATATGAACCTCTACAAATTTTTCCCCTGCAGACTAATCCTCTGTAGCATGTCATCCCTATAAGCCAATTTTTTGCTTCCTTTCTCCATTTATTACTTCCTCTATTTTTCTTTCATTGCAGTGTGTCTTCAATCCACCTTTTGCTCACTTCGTGCCTGGAAGAACTTTATGAAATCCCATTTTTATCCTGTGCCCTCACATCAGTGCAACTGTGAGGATACACAGAGGTTTGCCATTCACTTCAGTGCAACATATTCCAAAGAAAAGCAGCCTAAAAGCAGCAAAAAAAGCCAGACAGAAATTTCTCCTAATGGAACTTCGTATCTTAGGCACTGTTCAGTGCTCCCCACTCTCCTAGATAGACAACTATATCTCTTCATGCCCTAATTATTTCTGAACTTAGGTCGGAATCCTCTTACTCTTTTCAATGGGAGACAGATACATAAATGCCTTTTTTAGAATGTGTCTGACTTACAAGTCTTCATCCTTCAACTTTTGTTACCAAACTGCAAACCTCAGCTTTGCCAACCTTTTTTTGTATCCCATAGACTATCCATTTAATTGTCTTCATGAAAGGATCTCTTAAAATTATATCCAGCTTCCACATCTGTGAATAAATCACTACCTACTTAGCCAGGATAACTTCATCTTGCCATTCATGATCCAGAAAGCCTCAGTATAAAAGGTATTTGCACTTCCTTAACTGCTCCATTCCCCAGAACTTCAGTGATGAATGAGCTGCAAGATCAGGCAGGATTTTGAGCTGAATTCTGTCTTATGTCTGGTAATGAGTGTGGGTTTTAGCCTCATTTCTATAAAGGTCTGCATGTGGAAAGTCTGGAATAGCAGTTTGTGTTCATTCTAATAAGAGATGTTACTCATGTCCAAGATTCAGTTTTATAAAAACAAGTAAATTTATGTCCCCACTTTACTCTGTTGCATCAAAAGTCACTCCTAACCTTGATAGATTCAGGCAATCAAACACAACTTTTAAGTAGATTTGTGGCATATAAACAGCAAAGACTGGGCATGTCAGAATAGCACTGTTGGCTTATCCCACCCATTTAAGTGGATATATTGATATATCTTTAAAAATGAAGAATTTAGAAGTCAGACTGGTAATTTGAATCTTCCATCTAGAAGTGCTACACAAACAGAAAAATTCTCCAGCATGTTTTTGTCATTTTACTGCTGGACTTTGACAAGTACAAAAATAAAATATTTTGCATTATAGCAAGGAACTGCATTACCTTTTAGAAAGTGGTTGATTTTTCAGGGAAAAGAACAACTGACTACAGTATGAAAAGTGGCACTGAATGCATTCATGGAACAAGAAAATAAAAATGTATCATTCTAACATGAGTGTATTTACAGTGAAACTAATTAAAGTGTAAATTAAGAGTCTGTTAATTCTACTAAGCAACACAAAATGCTGCTTTTTTATCTTTATAGGTAATTCCTTATCTCAGATACCGACGCCATACATTATAAACACTGTGTACCTGCACAAAATAAGTTTGTTTTCAACCAAACTCACGTGAGCATTTCTTCCTCTTATGTTTGTATTTCATACAGTTGGAGCATTCAAATAAACAGTGCCCAAAGTGTGATTTCTCTTTCATGCTTACAAACTCAGTGGGTCTGGATAAGAAGTTTAATCTCATTGCCATCTCCTCCTCATTGGTAAAATATATTTTGTCTTGACTGTGCAATGCCCTTGGATTGCTGAGAACTGCAATGGAAAAATGCAGATTTATACCAGTGCCATTGAATACACAGTTGAGGTACTAATTAAGAAAGCCAACCCCCCATAAGCCTAAAATTATGACTTTCTATAAAATATTTCATTTAAAACCAGAAGTTAAACTGACTTTAAATTTGATATATGGGGGTGGAATGAAAGATGCCAAAATTAAAATCCCCGAGGCACAGACTCAAAACTGAGAAAAAGAGAAAGAAAGAAGAGGGAGAGAGGACAGAACAGGATTACAGGTATTACAGTTTCTGTATTTATTTCTGAAATAAAAATGAAAACAACACTTACGGTTTTGATAGATTTTTTTTTCAGGAAACACCTTTTCCTGAGATGCAAGACAAACTAATGTAATGAAACACTATTTCCTCCAACATCATTGTGTCTATTTTTCTTAGACTGTGAGAAATTGAGAAAATAATTTTACAAAGCCCACATTACCTGAAAACAGATTACCCATTCTTCCATTTTTTCTACTTATTAATTAATTACTAATTAATTTCCAATTTTTGTTATCCTTGTTCCATTATCCACCCCTCACTCTTCCCATCATTTTAGTTTCCTTCAGTTGAATTTACCTGCTTTTTTCTTTATTCATCAGCTTTTGTTTGTGTTGAATAAAAACCCTTACAAGGGTTCATTTTTTTTCCTTCTCATTTTACTTGAATCTTTTCTATTTCTCCATGCTGTTCCAGTCCCTCCTTAATTCCTGGTCTCTTTTCTACTGCCCATTTCCCACACCTCTACAGAACTGTGTCCTATATTTGGTGACCTTCCCCTCCTTCCCTGCAGCTACCATAATCTTTTGAAACTACTGCTCTAACATCTCTTCCTCTAGGCTCAAGCATTTCTCTCTTCCTTTGTATCATTTGTTTTGATTGCCACACCCAAATTCTTTGTTTCATTTTCAGTTCCTTCGTTTTCCAAGCTTTTTTTTTTTCTTTCTTCTTTTTTTTTTGCCTCACCAACTGCAAACCCATCCCACTGTCCCCAGGTGCAAGAGGTGATGCTTCAGCAGCCAGTGCCTGGCTCTTTTTTTCCAGCTTGCTGCAGATGTTCTGCCAGCTGCTGCCCTGTCCTTAACTCTGCCAGAGCTCACCTGAGTCAGTTCAGCTCACGTTTCCATGGATGTGGCCATCACCCACCACACAGGTTCTCTCTCACCATCACACACCCCACAAATTCTCATCACTGTAGTTAAGTCCAAGGTTTCTCTTTTACCTGCTTAGATACCTGGGTGGTAACTCCCTTAAATGCCTCTCAGCTGCCACAGGAGTCTCCTGAGTTCTGCCAACACAGGTTTTCCTGTAAATAAATCAGCTCTGCAGTTACATGGTGTGACTGTGCCCTACCTCCACTCTCCAAAAACCACGGGTACCTGCAGTCCAAATGGCTGTTGTGTGAATCCTGTGTCTGCTGTTATCACGAGCTGCCTCTGTGCCAAATTTCTTCCTAGAGCCATGATGAACTGCATCTTCAGTCAGCATCTTCAGACAAAGCCAAATGTTCCCTCTTCATATGAGGGATGGCCGGGATAGCACACTTGTCATGAATTTACACAGTGAGAGATGCTCTTTGCTTCCCCCTTTCAACACTTAGTGGATGAGGAACTGTATTTTTTAGCAGAATAAATAATACTAACAGGCCACTTAAAATGTCAAGAGTCATATTTCTTCTTGCTGATCGCTTGTTATCTCTGACTGATGTCAAACACAAGATATTGAGGAAATTCATTACAATAAGAGTATCTTCCAGAAGCAGGCTAATTTATGGTCATGGTGATTATAACTAAAATTTTGTATGTTTGCATATCTCTCCTTGCCAGTGTATAGGTCATGCCATCTTGGTGTAGTTTTCTTTTTCCACACTGCCTCCATTAGCCTTTTTGCAGGATCCACATCACTGGATTTGTACGTGTGACTGTCTCTTTCTTAGCTGGTATTAAAAAAAGTAATAATAATAAAAAAAGGCAAAAAAAGTGAAGGAATAAAACAATCATATTAATACCTTGTGCTGAATAAGTAACAAAGTACAAGAACTTACACGTGTTTATGAATCAGTAACATTTTAGTTTGCATAAAGAAAAAAATGAATTGAACAGCAAAACCTGGAGCCGCATTTACTATTTCTAAAGAATATTTTAAGAGTGGAAATAAGACATATCAATTTAAACATGCTGTGGAGTTGGAAGATGTAAACCAAAAGAGGGAGTTCTGTTTCTCTACCTTTGGCTGCGCTATAGACATATTTTTTATTGTAAATATTTTGTTGTGGCTGCCCCAAACTGAGCAGCCACATTTTTTCTATTATTTCTTTCCTTATTATTTCCCCATTTGATCTTTTCCACACTCCTAAACTAGACACTCCTCATACAGAGGAACTAGAGGAGTTTTTCATCAGGGAAGTTTCTAACCAGCAATTTGCCCACTAAAGGGCACTGTTTACTGCAGTAAAAAAGGAATCTCTGTAAGTTATACTTAAGGCTGAGCTAAAAACCTAAAAAGGTTCACTTTAAGGGCTGAGTTTCTTATTCAAAATTACTGCTTTTCCAATTAATATATACAGATTTATTTTTTTTTTTACTTTGTCTTTTTTTAGGAACCCTATGCTATAACAATGTAACAAGGAAAAGACTGCACACATGCTGTATGAGTGGAAAGGAAGAATCTGCCCTGTTCAGACAGGGGAGATCTGCTCTTCAGGCTGTATAACCAGCATGAAGAGTAGCACCATAAAATACCTAAGGTCACAGGGCAGACAGCTTGGGGCACTGGGAGAACAGCTCTCCGAGCCGTGGTGTGCAAGGACGCGGGGATAAACCTGCGGGCTGCCTTCTCCCGTGTCGCTGTTGTAGCGCTGATGGAAGACGTGTAAGCAAGGCATGGGCTCCTGCAGCTCCAGCGAACCCCCTGCACTCACACAATGGCTCCCGCTTATTGTCCCCGGCTGCTGGGTGTGAATCTTATTCATTGGAGTCACACAAATTAGCGAGATCTGTGCACTCTGACCCGCTGCCCGAAACGCAACTGCCCTGCGTGATCCCGGGCAGGCTCTCGCCGGTGATTTCCCCTCCCGTGGCCATGTCTGCCAGATGCTGCCGCTTGTCTCTCATTGACCCGCAGATGGCCGGGGAGCCGCGGAGCTCCCGGGAGACCGCACGGAGCGGCCCCATCCTCCAGCTGCGGCCTGGCACGGGGTGACCGCGCCGGGGTGACCCGAGCCGGGCCAGCACAACAAAGGCACGGGCGACCCGCACAGGGCAGG
>VXBR01009962.1:29658-47891 GCA_013400215.1 Cisticola juncidis | reverse complement strand
GGCCGGACCCCGGGTCCGGAGCGCTGCTGCTCTCCGTGAGTCAGCACTGACAGGGGCCGCGCCGAGGGGCGGGCAGGGCCCGGGATGCTGAGCTGCTCTCGGCTCTCTCGGGGAGAAGCGCTGCCGGCAGCGCTGGCTGCCCCTGCCATTGTCAGAAGCGGGGAGGGGACGCTCGGCATCGCTGTGCGTGGTTCGGTTCCCCTCGCTCGGCTGTGCCCGGCTGTGTGTCGGTGTTCGGCTCGAGCAGGGCCCCAGGTCGGCGCTGAGGAAAACAGACGCTGTTGTGTCTTTGTTCGTTCCGTGATCGATAACCGGACTCTGCTCAGGTGAGGAGGGTGGGAGCTGCTGCACGGAGCGCTGTGGGGCACCTGCACGTGGGTCTGGCTCGCCGACCTTGATGGCTCCTCAGCGAAGCTTTGCATTTTGTTTCCCTGTAGAAATACTGATCATTATCTTTGAAGCAGTGTCATTTGGGTTCAGTTGCCACCTGTGCTGGGAACTCCTGTATTTCATCTCAGTAAAACCTGTCCTGTCTTGTTTAGTCCCTCAAACATGAACTTATTCTTGTTCTGCTTCTCACGTCCAGCTTGGCTACTTCAGCTAATGTGCATAGGTGTTTTCTTTCTCCGAGTTTTGCCCTTCCTTGTTCTGGGAAGCTCACACGTTCTTCATTGCCTGCAGCCAACCACCGGGGTTGTCCAGAAAACAAACACCTTTTGTTTTCAAAGGCTGTTTGCTGGCAGGAGGCACTGACTTGCCAGATTCACAACTACCTTCAAGGCAGCCTCTGCCCCAGTGTTTACCTGGTATAATGATGTTTATATGATGCTGGACATTATTTGACATCTATTAGTGTATTTTCTCAAGTTCAAAATGTGGGTTTTCTCTCAGAATGTAGCCGTTTATTTAAGTGCCCAAATGGAGCTGTTTGTGTTTGTGTTTGGCTCAAATTCCTTGAGAGGTTGCTGGAAGGATGCAGTTCCTTTCCTGAAGGTGCAGGAAGGTCTTCACTTTGACCCAGCAGCAAGTACAAATGATTCCTTACATAGTTCTGCCTTACACATAGCACTTGCTACTTCAGAGCTGAAGTGGTATGTTTCATAGGCATGTGTAATTAAAATGCTTTTTGATGTAAGTACATGCTCTGGATAAGATTTCTGGCAGTTCTTGTATTTATTGGTTTCACAGTGTTCAGTTTTGATGAACTGGAATACCTAAGAAGTAGTTGTTATAGTAGGTGGAGAATACATTTTTCCCCACCCAAAGACCTTCTCTATAAACTTTTCATCACAAACTCTGCTTTTCATTGTAGCTTAGAGGGTTTTTTTTCAAATTTAGAGACTTCATAGCAGAACAAAATTAGTTTAAGAATTATAATGTGGTAATATTGAAGTTAGTTACAATAGTATCAACCCCCTGTGTGGTGTCAGTGGTTTAAAACACTTGGTCTCTGAGCCATTAGAAGGGCCATGAATTACTGACATGCTGTTGAAGTTGTCCAGACTGCAGGTAAATTGTTCTTAAACTGTGGATGCTGCTGTTTAAATGTTTGCAATGCAATACAAGTGCTATTCTCCTTAGTTCTATCATTCATAAAGTTAAAATCAGGTTGAAAGAGACCTTGGGAAGAAATCTGGTTCAGCCTCTTACTAGAAGCCAGGCTGACTTCAATTGATTTATATTTGTTAAAGCTCAATATGTGCACAGAATCTTAAATGCTGGAGATTCCATAGGCTTAATTAATCACTACAAGAAAGTTGTCTGTCTTGTTAGAGGCTAAACTTTATTGCAAACAAAGGAAGTTTAAGCCCCCTGCTGTCCTGTCAGCAGTGAAGGCCAGGAACTTATTCTCCCTTAAGTAGAAGTTTGAAGAAATTGGAGTTTTTGAACAAGAAATATCCATGTAAGCTCTGCTTTCCAGTCACTCTTGCTGTGCTTCCTGCCCCTTCAGAGCTTAAGCTCAACAGCCCTCCACAAGTAGGAACTGTGTTGTAAACCAGGAGCTGCAGCATTGTAGGATTGATTTCCTGTTCATCTGTAAGCAATAGTCAGTACCTTCATGGGAAACAGCCCTTCCCACCCCCACAGGAACTTTAAGCTGCACTTTGTGCTGTGCCAGAAACAGTTAAACACCTCAGGTGCAGGGACAGGCAAGCTCAACTCCCACAGCCCTGTTTTGTCTACAACAAGGACTTGGCTTTTCACTTTTTTTGTTAGAAACCTTGGGACCAGCCAGCTGAGAGGCTGCCCAGGCAGCTTTGGGCTTTGCAGGTCGTGTATTTGTCCATGTGGAAGTTGATGGGCTGATCATGGTGCTTTCCAAGTTAGCTGTGGGATCCTGCAGGAGCCCCTGGATACCTTTAGTACCTCTTAATCTCATTTTGAACAGATCAGTGGTACAGTTCATGTCTGAAAGGTTACAAGCATTGCTTTCAGTTTATAATCTGCTTCTGGTTGACTCGGTTACAGCTGTAATATGATCAAACAGCAGTTGGAGATCTAAAATAACTTGGAGAGATTATTTATCCTAGGAACTCATGGAAGATGGCCTTTGAAGGGAAGTGATTGACAGCTTCTCTTTGTACCAATGGAGATCCCTTTCCTGTTAGGTACAAGCTGAGGTGTTGAGCAGTGTGATAGGGACATTCTGGTATTCACCTGCTCCTTGGGAGCTCACCTGTGTGTTGGCAGGGGTGAAGCCCCTTTGCAGCACTAAGTGCTGCCTGCTGTGAGGTGAAACACCTACATACACCTGTTCTTCCTGGAACAGGACTCTTGAATATCCCTGGCTACAACTGCCAGCACTCCTCATAAGTCAGAAGCAGCATGGTGTGCCAGGGATGCTCAGCACTGGGTTTCAGTGCATCCACTCTAGGTGATCTTTTTCCTGGGAGGATGTGGTGTCCCCCTCATCTGTGTGACAGGAAGAGTGGCATGTCCTGGTGGAGGTGTTTCAGTGCTTCTATGATAACCTGTTAGAAGCAATTGAGGGGACTCCAGTACAGAATTCTTCCACTGACAGAGCATGTGCATCAAGCCAGTATGTGCTGGTACTATTCTGAACTGGGAGTGCCTCTCAAAGACAGAAAGCAGCCACATCAGTGAACTTGGGAATTTCTGTGACCTGTGGTTGAAATTTCAAGCTTTTACCTGTCAGTGTCTGATGTAACTGTGCTGTTTTCCTGTGCCAATAATCCAGACAGATCTCCTCTTCCTTAATAGCTCAAATTAATTTATGCTTCTACCTCGTAGCTGCCACAGTCAGCTGACATCTTTTTTTCCCCACTCTAATGTGTGACACTGCTGGTTAGTGTCTGTTCAAGTATTCTGGTAGCTGGCACTCAGTAAAGCCTCCCTAAGCACTGAGATCTTAGATTTATCACTGATGGCTTGCTTTGTAGTCACATTAATCATAAAAACAGTGACATTGGAGTAGAGAGGGAAATTTTTATCATTTATAAACTACCTCTATCTGCATAATAAATGTATGAAACCAAAGGTGCAGATTTGAGCTCTAAAGCCTTCTAAGATTTCCCCCTGCTGCTTCAGGGGCCTCTCCTGTGGTCTGGTGCAGTTGTCTGAAGCTGAATGCCTGCATGAGACAGCTGCTGGGGAGGGAAGGAGAGTACAGCACTGTGGGGAAGTCCTTGGGTTTGGAGTAGGATTCTTCACTCCAGCTGGTCTATGGTCTTTACCTTCACAGCTTGATGTAAACAAAACTGTTTATACAGGCTGCTGAAAAAGTTGGCATTTGAGGGAACAGATGTGTGTGAGGAGGAGATTGAGGGTTCTGTAAGTAGCCGTTGTTGTTGTTGTTACAGATGGCAAGTGTTGAAGGAGTACTTTTTAATTGCATAAATGTGAACTTGCACAATGCTGCAGTGGCAGTGCTGCACTAATGTCACGTTTCCATGCTCCAGTGCGATCCTTCGGGACCGAGGACCGGCCCACAGACAGACCGGCTCCTCCCAGAGAAGAGATCTATGAGTACATTATTTTTCGAGGGAGTGACATCAAAGACATCACTGTCTGTGAACCTCCAAAAGCTCAGCATACTCTGCCACAGGATCCTGCCATTGTCCAAGTAAGTTAGCTTGAAGTGTTCATAAAAAGCTGAGATAAAACACTGGTGTTGAAGGACTGCATTTTGGTAAAAACTTATAGAAATGAAGGCAAGTCAGTGTCTCCAGGAGTCTTCAGATTATTTAAAGCATCCTGAACTTTGTTGTAATGTTTGAAGTAGCAGCAGCATTAAAGACTTCAGTCAACAAAGCCAGAGCTAGCTGAGAATGCAGGAAAATCATAAAGAGGTAAACTAACCCTTCTCAGAATTTACTTAAGCGTTAGTAATGCTGTACATGAAGTAAAGAATCACTGCCAAAGCAAGTTGACTTCTGGACACTGTAAATGGAAATGTACTTTGTCTTGTTACAGTCTTCACTGGGCTCTGCCTCTACATCATCCTTTCAGCCACATGTGCCTTACAGCCCGTTTAGAGGTATGCCACCTTACAGCCAGCTTGCTGCCAGCTCTTTGCTTAGCCAGCAGTATGCAGCTTCCTTAGGTTTAGGTAAGTACAAACTTTACTTGCTAGAATAAAGGTGTGGTCTTTTATGCAGCTGCTGTGAAAGCAAATAACAGTAACTAATAGCAAACTCCTTGCCAAGTGTCAGGCTGCAAGGAGCAGTGAATAAGCAGCTCACAACTTTGTGCAGTGATTTTACTGTGAGGAGGCCTGTGTTTCACTTGCACGTGTACACACACATGCACACGGAAGAAACAAACTAAATAGCAGAAGTTTCTTTCTGAAATTAATGGGAATACCTGACAGCTGAGCCCAATTCATTTCTAACCTGACACACCTCACATCACATGTAAAAAGAACTTGTATTTCCACAGAGGACTGTAAATAAGCTGCACTAATGCTGTTCTAGAGAATCTTGTATCTCTTTCCAAGTCCTTCGGGTGTTTCACTACCTTGTATCTTATCCATATATCTCTGCTCTCTCTTCTTCCCTCTATCTCTTTAGAGAAATTGGTAAGCCCTCCAGCATCAGCAGCTGCTTCCAGCCCTAGTTCTTCTCCGTCTCCACAACCTGTTTCAGAGCCTGACATGTCTTCAGAGCCCCATCAGCTCTCTTCCAAGGGTAACAGCAGTTTGAGGACTCCAAATATTTGGAAGAACTGCATGGCACTTGCAAACACTCTGTTCTTGTTAACCCCTCCTAGAATGATAGTGCTCATATGGGTAATGCCAGTAGAACTAGTTTGTTCTCAGGTTTTTTTTGCCTTTCGTTACATGAAGCATGATTCCTCCTGTCCTAGAACTATCAATTAGAGAGACAGGAGAAAGGAAAAGTCCAGGACAGTGGATCCTCTTGTGTAAGTATCAGGAGAAGGATGAAGTTTAGAGATGCTAATGTGCTGCATCCTGTCCAGGGACATGTCACCATAGGGTTTGGGTGAGGAATTGGTCAGAAAATGAAGCACAATGCTTAAATTATGGGTGGCCTTGTGGTTGGAGAACTAGGCTGATCAAAAAATTGGGAGTATTTTCTGTAATCGAGGAAACATCAGGGTAGATTTCATGCATGATGGGGCATTGTACCTTGTCCAGACTCCCAGTTAGTAAAGCATGACTAACAGTAAGCAATTCCTGAGTAGCAGAGGTAACACAGCTCTGGGTGCTTGCTCCTATGTGTAAAACCTTTAAAGAAGGTTGAGTGGAGATACCAGACTGACCATCCTCAGAGCAGGGTGACCAGGTGCAGCCTGCATTTAAAGATAATTAGTTTCATCTGGTTTTAGCTTAAGCATGTATGCTTGTGTTGGCATGAACCTTTTTACTTACTCTCTGCTTTTGGCCATCTATCTGTACATAGTTTCTCAGTAGTCTGGCTAAACTTTGAAACTTTCTCATGTTAAACTTGCACATCAGCTTTGTCCTACTCAATAATCCTTAGGATATGTCTGTCTTCCTTGCAAGTTTTCCAGGTGTACATTAACTGGGAACCTGCATGATGTAACCTACTGGGTATATCTCATGTGGACTTGGGTGACCCAGAAGTGTCAGTGGCTTGGTTTGTGTGAACTCTTCAGCTTTTCACTTTTCTTGCTCTTTTAATATATTCAGTTAAAGTTTGCTTCCAAGCAGTTCTTATGCATAACTACATGAACCTGTAGCACTCCAAACCTTCTAATTAAACCTAGAATGCAGTGTTTCTTCTGAGTACTGAAGACTGTCACTTTTTAATATAATTGGTGTAAGGTATACCAAACCATGAAAAGTATTTACATGTTTTGTAGTGTGAATAAATAAGCCTGGATGTGGAAGAGCAACAGAAGTCTTGGTAACACTTTGGCCTTGACCAAGAAGGAATTTAAAAGGGTAACTTTGAGATCCTGGTCTGGTTTCAGGTTTTCTTTGTCTGAAAGCTCTAACAATAAGCAATGAAGTTGAAGGACTTCTAAAAGCGGCTTACAAAAGGGGATATAGCTGAGGTGCTTAAACTTTTGCTGCAGAACCTTTATGACAAAGTGGGGAAACTTTCTTGAACAGTTTCAAAATGATGAATTTTTGTTTCAGATTTAAAGTTATCACATAAAGCAAAATCTTGCATAACTTAGAAATTAGATTTTGGTATAAACTGTCTGAGAGATTGACTTGGCTTGGTTGTTTAATGTTTGTCTAACTTGATTTAAGAAATAAATGTTTCCTGAAACTGAGGCTCTGGATGTGAGAGCCATGACTCGTATGGCAATGGTGCCTTACCTGGTGCCACTTAAACTTAACCTGTAATGATGCACACTCAAGGCTTTGAGTCATTCTTGACCAAACGGTTTCTCCCTAGAAGTGGGCAGGGTTTGAGCAGCGTTGGCGCGCTTTCCAAGAGGCACTCAGTCACTGGGGTCTTTTCCAGGTGCTGGCTTTCCTTCTGTTCACCCAGTCCGCAAGAGCCCCATGGTGGAGCAGGCGGTGCAGACCGGCCCCGTTGACAGCCTGAACTCCCAAAAGCTGCCCCAAGTGAAGGTGGCTCCGGGGGTCCCGCGCAGCGCCCGGCAGGTCCCGCAGGCCAGCAGCAAAGCCAGCGGTATGTACGCATCGCTCCAGCCTGAGCCCTGGGCTGGAGCTGCCTTCCAGCCTGCCCTGCAGCACTGGGCTGCCTGGGGATGGTTCTTGGGCTCCTTTAAAGTTTATCCTTCTTGTTCAGTAGATACAGTTCAGGCAGCACCTGTGCAAACCCAAGGACAGGTGAATGATGAAAACAGAAGACCTCAAAGGAGAAGATCGGGTAGGTTAAGCTGATGCTAAACAGTCACAACAGCCTGTGAAGGCAAGTGGTGTTAACTTCAGTGGAGGATTAACTGACAGAAGATTGAGAGAAAGCTTTGGGCATCCAGAGATGCTCCCTAACACAACAGCTTCTGGAGCTGCAGAAATTCAGAACATTCCAGGGACAGAGTTCTAGCGCCTTTTCTAGGAAGTTGAAGGTATGTCATAAAAATCAATGCTGTGACTTGGCAGCAGCAACTGGATTTCTTTGAAACCTCAAGTATTTTTACTGGGAGAGGCAGCCTGTTTGAGACTTCCCAGAGCTTTTATAACAGAGAGGAAGTGTGGAACACTCACCTCCATAGAGCAGAATTCTTATTTCAAAGTGGCAGTACAAGCACAGGTCAGAAGAAAGTGAAATTAAAAGATGTTTCTGCCCAAGTAAAATGAGAAAAGACAGAAAACAACACTTCAGACTCTCAGGTCTTAAATTAATGAGGGTGTAGAATGGGTTGTAACTTTTCCAAAAAGGAGTGGATAGCATCTCAGTTGGAAACCAGAAACTAGGCAGCAGTACAAGCTCCCTTTGTGGGTAGATGAGTCTTTTGCTGGATTTTCTGAGATCTCCTCTTTGCCATCACGACAGGTTTTAGGCTAATTACAGTGCTGTGTTTGCAGGTGAAGAGCAGACAGGAAAGATCATTTTCCCCACCTCCCTCAGCTTTTCTTGCTGTAGTGCTTGTTCTGACTTCCTCTCTGCACACTGGAAGGAAAGTTGGGTGCACTCTTAGTGGTAAGACTGACATGCAGGAATGCTGCTCAGAAAGTTAAAGTATTGCTGTAATGTGTCTTCTACAGAAGTTGCTTTCAAAGAGGGGTGGCCTAACCACAGGACTGGAAGCCAGAAACTCCTGAGTTCTATCCCTGGTTTCCTCTGGTCTTGAGCAAGTCATGTAACCTCCCTGTGCGTTACCAAGTGTTTAAACTCTCCTGCTTTCAGGAAACAGGAGAACCAGAAACCGTTCTAGAGGACAAAACAGACCAACTACTGTGAAGGAAAATACAATAAAGTTTGAAGGTGACTTTGACTTTGAAAGTGCAAATGCACAATTCAACAGAGAGGAACTTGATAAAGAATTCAAGAAGAAACTAAACTTTAAAGGTTTGTGCCTTCATTAAATATGAATTGCTGAGCTAGTGGTAAACACTGCATAGACAAACTGGTTCTGAAAAACTGTATGATTACATCTCAAATCTTGTTTGAGAGAGCAAGAGAACAGATGGCTCTGCAGTGTGTGCCTCAAGGAAGTGTAATACATTTCATTATCTTCAGATGACAAAGCAGAGACGGGGGAAGAAAAAGGAGACCCTGGAGTGGCAACCCAAAACAATGATGGTAATGCAGAGGAGGACCTGCTGGGGCCCAACTGCTATTATGATAAATCCAAGTCTTTCTTTGACAACATTTCTTCAGAACTGAAATCTAGGTGAGTGTTTTCTAAAAGCTTGGTTTTTAAATGGAATTTTAGGCATAAAATTTCAGACATAATCTATGTGACATGGTTTAATTATTTAAAACTTTTAGAGTAGACTTTAGACAGGGAATCTTGCCATGCTTTTGGTGGCTCACAAGTGATGTGAACCAAGCTTCATGCAGTGAGCTCAAACAAAAAGCATTTCAGCTGATATGATACACTTGCCTAAACTATGATAGAGGAGTTTCCATTTCTGTTTCCCAGCACTGACTTTGAACCCATTGATTTTAAACAAATTCCTTATCTGGCTTGTGGGAGAGGAGGCATCAGGGTCATGCTGTACTGAAGGTGCAGCTGGCAGACAGGAGTGAGCTAAGGCTGGAGCTGGGGCAGAGAGGTCAGCTCTGGCTGTGGAAATGCTTTAGATTAAATGTTGGGAATAAGGGAAAGCTTCAGCTTTCACTGCCACCACTGATGCTATCAATGGCTGGAGAAATCAGACATCCCTTTAGTGTGAGCACGAGGGATCCCCTGGGCTCTGTGGCTGTTAGAATGTGTACACTGCAGCTGGTGCTCATTGCAGTGCAGCTCAACAAAATCAGGGGTTTGAGGCTTCCTCTCTAAGGGAGCTGGTGGCTCTGTAAGGTTTGTGTTCCACCTGAACTCAGCCTTATTCAGTTCCAGGCGCACCACGTGGGCTGAGGAAAGGAAGCTCAATACAGAGACGTTTGGAGTGTCTGGACGGTTCCTGCGTGGCCGCAGCTTTCGAGGTGGATTTCGAGGTGGAAGGGGGAGTGGAGCAGCAAGGAGAAACCAAACCACTCACAGAGCTGGTACTGGCAGAGTGTAACTTCAGAGGCAAGTGCTCTAACAGGAGTAAATACTCTCTCTGAGCCAGGTTTGTCTCTTACTCCCTGCCTGAACTGTCTGTGCAGCCTATTTCACCCTCCAGACTCATGGCTATGTCAAGAATTGTTCGTTATTGGATCTGATTGATATTTCTAAAGGGTAGAAGGAGATAGGAGTGGTTTAACATGCTGATTGTTCTATTGATTTCTTGGTCTCACCTGTCTGAGAAAAGGCTCAGCTCAAGCAAGCAGCTTTTGGTTTAAGCATTTCAGCTGATAGAGGGGTGTGAGTTTTGCTATTTTTTTCCTTGTGAGAAGAACCCCATAATATCAAATCTAATTCTACCTTTTTCTGAATAGGTTCAAACTTCCTACCTGAGAGGATGAAACTGTATATAGAAAGAAAACAACCAACTGCTGCACTAACGTGGGAAAATGGTTCATATTGTTTACTGTCTCGGCTCAAGTGACAGAATTTCATGTACTACTGCTTATATTTTGGACTTATTTTGGACCAGCCACTGTCCGCTGGAATATTTTTTGGAAGAGGGAATGTGTTCAGGGGTACCTTCTTCAGGGTGTCTTTTCTTTTTGTTTGTGTTTTTCAAGTGCAGACTAACTTACATGGTTCTTCTTTCTGGGTCTCTCAAGGCTGCTATAGTCTAAGCTTAAAGTCAGACTCCTTTTCTGAACCCTGGAGAAGAGAAATCATGCTGTTTTAACACGGAACCAAAGCTCACTTGAAATAAACCAGCTATAATTTGTTTGTTCTGAGTAACCAAATGGATCCTTTGGTGCTGCTGGTCTCACGGATCTCGGCAGCAGGCGTGAAGTAGCACTTGGTATCTGGAGAAATGGATTCCTGGTGCTGAGGAGTTGTGTATATTGTCACTTGGGAATACTGGAGTGTTGATAATGTAGTAGTGTTTCTGACTGTACAGCTGTTTGTGCGCTGGTGCTGGGCTGGAGGTACCGCAGGACCGTGGCTCTGCCTTGAGCTGAAGGCTGGGAGTGCCTGGAGCTTGGAGCTCCTGGCTGGAGCGTGGGGACGCCACATGGGGATGGGAGCAGTGACTGTCCCCACTCGTGTGCAGAGCTTCTGGCAGTAGTGACTGTCTGGGAAGCAGACCTGAAGCTCTGACTTGTTTGCCTCGGTTTGTACCTCGCTGGAGGCAGCACCAAATGCAAACAGTTCTCTGTACTCTGTAGACTGTGGTGGAACTCTTTGGAATGTTTTCATTCAACTAGGGATGGGAGACCATATAATGAAGCTTAACAGATGGGCATGTTTAATTTCTTTCCTCTATACCCCCATACTGTAAATAGTTTAGTTGTTTTCTTTTGTTTTTAAAAATCTGTATGTGGGGAGAGGGCTGGGAGGGAGGGGTTACCTTTGTTTGCATGAAATAAGTGGGTTAAATTGCTATAGGCATGTGTCCCGTTTTCGGTTGGTAGGGAATTTTGTTAAAAAAAAAAGCACCTTGATGACTGAACCCCTTACATAGCTCAAGTTTTTTTAGTTATGCATTGACCTAGGTTACTGTAAAAGCTTGGATTTATTTTTGTAGGACTTTATTGCTGAGAATTAGAACATAGCAGTGGGGCTGCTCTTTGGAGTAATGTAAATTGTAATTATAATAAACATGTAAATGTTTAATGTTTCCCTCCACCTCTGTTCTATACATATCACATAGCTCCATACCATCACTCCTACGACTCCTCTGGTGCCTGTCCTTGCAGGGCTCCCATCCAAGCTGGAGAAAACCTGGAAGTGTTACACTTTCCACTGTATTGGAAAAAAGAGCTGAAACCCCAAATCCAGGCACTGCACGTTGTATTGTTGCTCTGGTTCCTGTGCTGGGACTCAGCCTGATGAGGGTTTTGTTACTCCAGCCTCCCAGAGGGAGGCCCTGAGCTGGTAGGGTTCCCCAGGAGCCTTCAGGAGCCTGTGCTGCTGCTGCAGGGCCTGGCTCACCCCTCTGAGCCTGGAGTGTGCTGAAACGGCTCACTCAGAGCTGCTCCACCTCTTAATTCCTCTGCTGGCAAAGCAGTCACTGTAGCTCTAAGTGTGGAGATGGAATTGCACTGCCCTGGCAGAGGATGGGATGAGAAACCCTCACTGCTCCTATGTAATCACCATTATTGACATCTAACTGTGCCTTTTCAGTTGAGTGGGATCAATTCCCTTGTTCCACAGTAAAGCTTCAGCTCCCAGGCATAAGCACATCCTTGACACTGCTGAAGTTTGTGCCCCAGCCTGTGAGCCCAGTGCTGGCTCCTGATGTCCAGGAGCAGAGGGGCCTGGTGGCTGTGGCTCAGCCCCAGGGCTTGGTACCTGTGAGCCCCTTCCCCAGGAGCACTGTGGGCTCAGCTGCAGCCCTGTCAGCTTCCCCATGGGAAACTCCCAGTGTGGGGAACAATAGTGACTTGAGCAGGGAACCAAGTACAGCTCTTTTGACTTCAGGGGCTGAAAAATTAAACAATCTGGTGTTCCAGGACCACACTTCCTCTGGCTCATGCAGTCTAATGTGTCCCTGAACAGCAGCAGCAGCACTGCTGCTTCCCTGTCCTTGACTCCCGTGGGATCCTCTGCCCACACTCTGCTGGGCAGCGTTTCCCTGTAACCAGCTCCAGCTGTGAGAGCCCAGCACTGAGCTCTGCTGCCTACAGTGTCCCTGCTCTGCAGCCAGGCAGGGCTAAGGTGTCCTGGGCAGGGGCTCAGCACCAGAGCTGCCTCTTGCACACTCCTGGGCCACATTCAATCCTTGCTGGGCCTGCTGCCACCCCAGTCCTGCTCTGACCCTGCCTCACCCTCTCAGGGTGTGCAAGAACAGTCTGAAGAGCTGCTGCCAAGGGCAGTTTGGTTCTACCCACTTGGTGGATAAAAATGAGGAAACTTTTGCAATAAAGAGGCAGCTATTCCTATTGCTTGAAGTAGTGAGACTTGAGAGCATGAGCTCAGGTGGGGTAAGGCATGAGGCTCCTCTAAAATGAGGAAACAGCTCACACCAACTCCTGGGGTAAGAGGCAGAGAGACAACGTGAGGGCAAATACCAATGGAGAAACTGGAGAAGAGCTTCAGCTCTGTTGTATGTAACACTCGCTAGTTGTTGTTTAGCTCCTGGTGCATGAATCCCTCCCAGGGAATCTGCAACCTCAACTCTGTCCTAGTTATGCTGAGCCCATAACACAACCCCCCAGGACAGCTACTTAAGGTAAGAGAAAAGGGACATGTTGAGAACTGAGTGCAGAAAAGAACCATTAAACAAACTGAGGTGTCCAGGGAAAAAAAATGCAAGCAAAGTCTCTGTCCTTTAATGGGTCACTGCTGCTGTTCTGTAGCCAAACCAGATCATCCTGGGTAATTAAAATCCAAGGAACAGACAGAGTTTTTTTTAAATAACAGCTTTAAAAAAAAATCAGTAGGTTTATTGTAGGTCTCAAGAGAGCACAGTATGAGTAACTGGAATGCCTACATGTCTATACAGAATAACCCATCACTCGAATTAAAAAGAAACAGCTAAGCGAGTGCATTTCATTCATCATGATGTTTTCTTCTGTTTTTTCTTTTCATTTTCTTCCTTTTCCTTTTCAATTTCAGCCACATACTTCTCAATTTCTTCAGGGTTCAGGATCTAAAACAGAAACATGGTGACCCTCAGGATAACAATAAACTTAAGAGACATTCATGGAGGTGATTCTAGTTTTGTCATGGAATGAACATTAACTGCTGTTTATCTGGAAGCAGGTACCTGCTGCAGACACAACAACATTCCTTGGCCACTAAGAATAAACTGAAGTATTCGTCAATGCAAAATGTGAGATAAAGGGCTGGAAGTTAAGGCAGATCAGCAAGGACAGTATCAGAGCTGGGCTCGAGGGGAGAGAAGCAAACAACAGCCTCACCTTCAGCGGCTGCTCCCGTCTCATGACCGCCAGCTCGATGTTCTTCCCACCAGACTGCACCACCTGCGTGAGGCAGAGGGAACCTTTAGGAGCCTGGCCAGGAATTCACTCAACAAACCCCTCTCAGGTCTCCTTAGAAGGAGGACAGATATGGGTGGGGTGTATTGCACTCCTTAGCTCTTAAGCTCTCAACACCAGCAGCACTAACTCTCAAAAGGGTTTTCACACTGGTGCTAGTGCCCTGGGCAGATGGAGAACATCTCAGCCCCACCACCTGACTTCTGCTATTTCTGTTAACACCTAAAACTGGTCTGTTTTCCTCCCCAGAACTGCTGGTAAGTTCTGTGTAAACTATGGAAATTGTTACCCCCAAATATTCTAAACCTTGAATTCAATCCAACACCCACAGCCTACAGTAAACAGCTCTCACAGATCCTCTGCAGTACTTCCTTGGGACAGCCACAAATATTTTCCCATATTCACATCCAAGAAGTCAGTCTGGACACAGTGAAAAGCCACAGAAGAGATGTGAAACAGCCTCACCTCGAGAAGAGCCTTGATGACAAGTTTAATAGTCAGATCATCCGTTTCAATGGCCTCATCAGTGTAGTTTTTCTCCAGGAACTCACGCACAGATTTGGCTCCTCTGCCAATGGCATTAGCCTGGAAACATGGGGAAAAAGAAAAATCAATGGGAGTTTAGAAAAGATTTCATTTGCAGAGTAAGAAAGAAACACAAAGTTGTATAATTGCATAATGTGTCATGCACAATGACAGTTGTCTGGCACAGGTGGGTTGGTTTTGGGGTTTTTTCTGAAAGCAGGACAAGACTTCCCAAGGAAAGCTGAACTGCAGACGGCCACTCTCAGTACATTTGATCATTAAGGACTTTTGCAGCTGTGAGACAGCACCATCTGGCCAGCAAGATCTCCTCTACCCCAATCCCATTGTAAAGGAGACATTAACTCAAATATTCCATTTGCATCAGGGACTGAATCCACTCACCTTCCAAGCATGGTAGGTGCCAGAGGGGTCGGTCTGGTACAGCCGTGGGGTCCCATCGAAGTCAAAGCCCACGATGAGGGCGGAGATCCCAAAGGGTCTGCGGCCGTTGCTCTGCGTGTACCTCTGAGCACAAAGGACACACTCACAGCCAGTTCTGAAAGCATTTCTAGGCTGCAAAGCAGACTCTGCAGCACTTACAACCAGGAGAGCCACCAGAAATGGTTTTAGCTGGCTCTCTCCATTAGTCAGGACTGTATCTCACAGAGCCCCTAGGGCAGGCAAGTGAGAGGTGGTTCCTGTCCAACCCCTGTTCCTACACCTGGGTACAGCTTCCAGAAGCTCCTGAGTGGTGCTGAGGCAGCCAGAGCCATGTCTGCAAGGGCCAGTGTGGCCCCAGTGTACCAAAAAATACCATGAGGACACCACAAACACAGTTTTCACCAACAATCTGCACTGATTGCACAGGAAACCATGGCAGCTCCGTGGCTGTAAGCAGCTGACACTGGAGCCATGTCACAGCCCTCCTGGGACACTGCTGGCAAAGTCACTGCCATGTCACACACCAGGAGCAGAGGGCTGACACCCACAGCACCACGAGCTGGGCCAGGTGAGTTTGCACAGTTTGAGGGAAATGGTGAATGTGCCAAAAAGACACAAATGCGAGAAGGGATAAAGGAACAACGTGAAACTTTGGGAAGTGGTGCCTTGCTCTGACAGACCAGTGATTATTACAAGAATCACACTGTTACCATCACCACTGTTCCCACACATCTGTGCATTAGTAAATTAGATTTTCTCTAATCCTCACTAGTGGCTGGAAATCAGTTTAATACACTGGCAAATGAGTAATTTTCTCACAGAATGCAGCTGGGCACATTTTGATGCCGCAGTTCATTCTAAATTCATGACTATCAAACATAAAACATATTAAATACTGCAATAATTTGCTCCCCTCTTACTCATCCCTGCAATGGCTTTGCAGGAGGAAAAACTACCATGAACCATGAAGAAAAGACAGTAACCTAGCCCCACTGTTCTGGAGTGAGATGAGCAGTGTTCCTGGTGACATAACACACGGAACTGTGCAGTCCTTACAAGCACTGGTTGCTTTATCTTGGGAGAAAAAGCCTCAAATCAAACAGCACTCAATCATTCTTTTCCACTGCTACCTCCCCATTCCCAATAAACAGCCACAATGTGTTTTTTACCAGGTAAGTGGAGTGAAGCCAAAGGACAGACATTTACATAGCTTGAGGAAGAGTCAGATATTCCACGCTACACACATGTTCTATGCTACACGTGTGACACTCCAGTCCCACATGGCACACACCCAAGCTGTACATTATGCATAACACAGGCTAACACAACAGCAGACAGAACATCTGCAGCAGGTCAGGACACATCTTGAGCAGCTCTGTGCAGTCCTAGTACCTGTTTGAGGCTGGCAATGTAGCGTGTGATGTACTCCACGGTGACAGGATCCTCCACGGTGAGCCTGTGGCTCTGACACTCCACCCGAGCCCTGTTTATCACTATCCTGGCATCAGCTGTCAGCCCTGAAACAACAGAGTGGCCTCAGAGTCATGAAAAAACCTCACAACACCAATCTGGCCCTAAAAGGCCCACAGGCTCATTGTCAACAGCAAGGGAAAATCAAAGCAGAGCTCAAACTCTCGGGTTTGCTGAGAAAGAGCATTGGTAAGGCAGCAGAAAGTGGTTAATGCACAAAAATAGCTAGAGGATTTAGTTTACAGCTTCCATGTTTGTGAGTTAGGTGACACATGTAATTCTGAAGCAGGTAATGGGAATATTACTGACAGCATTCCATATCCCAGCAAATCTGAAATGCTTATTCTCAAACACATTATTCCCCATGCAGTCCAGTTCCATCTGCCCAGCAAATCTCATCTAGTTAATGAGGCTACAGCAGCATGATGTTAACTGACAAAAATGTGTGACCTTTTAAGAAAAGGACTGTGAAGAAATTAAATTCTTATTTTACCTTTTAGCTAATGCTACTGTTTTTCATTTACAACTTTGATTTATTAGAGAATTTTTCCTCAAGTTTGTGAACACCCCAGCACATATCCCATACCCTGGCTAAGGGAGCAAGGCAGGAGAAAGAACTGAGCCTCTCATTCCTGCACACTGAACCTAAACCCTGTTGTTTTAGTTAAATCAGATCTCCCCTTTAAAAATATTATTGACACTGATACTCTTTTTCTCCATATTTAAAAAAAAAAGCATAAACTACTGTGGGAATACCACGCTTCCCACAGTCCTCGGCCAGCTACAGCCTGTATTTTGTATTCTCAGATTCCATAAAGGTGCCTAATAACTGCCAAAACCACTGAAGGGACCATGTACCTGCAAAAGCCATGCAGACATTGTCATCCAGAGCACAGATCTTCCGGACAGTCCTCTCATCCTGGAGTTTTGCCACTGACTTCTTCTCCACACCAAGGACAACAATATCCTTCCCTCTTACTCCAACCTTCCATGCATGAAAAGAGGAAATAAAAAAGTTAACCTAGGTCCAAAAATTCTCACAGCTGCAGACTTTGCTCAAATGAGCAGTAACCAAGCACAAACCCCCAGACTGTACCCATCACCTCAGCTTGAAGTCAAGATTTTATTTCCCACTTAACCCGGAGGCAGGACTGATGTAACAGAAATTGCAATGCATTTCAGGGTGAGTTTCATCATCAGTTTATACCAGCCTAAATCCCTGTGGCTCCCAAGAGACAGATTCCAGCTCCCCTTACAAACTGTCTTGTCCAACAGCACCATCAGTGTTTCCACAGCCACCGAACCAGGATGGGCAAGGAAAACCCCACTAGTCCAGTGGCACTGCTCAACTCAAGAGCCCACAGCACTGAAGATCAGGCCAAGTAACACCTGCAGCTGCCAAGATGTTCTGTCAGTAGCTGCCTTAATGTCCTGATTCATACCTTGAATACACCTTTTCCAGCATCACAGAGGAACAAAACCCCTTGACCCTTCCCCTTAATTCCCACTGTTTCTCACAAGGAGATGGGAATACTTTTTTCTTATGGGGTGGCCTCGCTGTCAGCATGTCCCCAATGTTTCCAAAAACATTAAACTCAACAAGAGACAAGACGGGTGGTTATATTGCACGCTGCCTCCACTTTTACAGCATTTTTAATTTCTTTAAAAAAGGAAGAATCTCTTTGGCACTAAATCTTGTTACACTCAGGTACATTTCTCTTTGGCAATAGCAATTAAAACATACTACAACTATTAGTAAAGTTACGACTTTTTAAAATTAAAACTTATTATTGCTAGAACTTATTACAATGACTAATTCAATGTTATTTGCCAATTAATACTCTTCTTCTCCTTCTCCAAATGAGATAAAACTTTCATTGAGCAAAAGCTTGGGACAACTGGGAGCCGGCAATGTACTTCCAAGTGCTTTTACCGGCAATATACTTCCAAGTGCTTTTACCGGCAATGTACTTCCAAGTGTTTCCCAATGCACTGGGAATCTGCCTCGTGCTCAAACACAAACCAGCACGGTCTGCAGCAGGCACAGAGACAGGAGCGGATCCCCGCAGGCCTGACACTCCGCCGGAGCCCCGCAGGACGCGATGTGCCCCGGGCAGCTCCACCGGCGGCAGATGCGCCCCGAGGAGCCTCCCCGGAGCGGATCCGCCGCTCCCGGGCCTCCCGGGCCCGCCAGGCCGAGCAGCGCGGCGCAGGCCC
>VXBR01009962.1:0-29021 GCA_013400215.1 Cisticola juncidis | reverse complement strand
GTACCATCTGCGGCCGCCCCCCTGCCCGTGCACTGCGGAGAATCCTCGCACGGCAATAGCGGCCAGATAATAACAATATTATTAGAGCCTGGAACCGATATATTATAGACACATAAAACACCCCCACCATGTCGGTTGCCTTTGCTTCTGCTCGCCCAAGAGGCAAAGGGGAGGTCACCCAGCAAACTATCCAGAAGGTAAAAGAGCATGCTTTTATACAGACAATTTTAGACATTTATTCCGTCCATGCTCCTGCAGCTGGAGGCTGATTTCTAGGGCGATCAGGAAAACTCGTGAATTTGCGAGGGCTGCAGAGATGGACAGCTGGAGAGAGAGAGGTGGGGGAAGGAGGAGGAGGAGGAGGAGGTGGAACAAAGCAAAGGTGTTCAGATCGCTGCAAAGAGAGCGAGAGAAGGACGTAGGGAATAAAATCGGGATGGCACGTTATCCCTGCTGCTCGCCAAGGGGAAACGCTGCCAAGCATACATTGGGAAACGGCAATAAAATTTGCAAATATGCGAATAATTTATGATGGTATGTCAGCTTCTGGCCCCCAAAGAAGCCAACCTAAAAAATGAATTGAAATAAAATACTGAATTTGCAAGGGTTTTCTTTTGTATCTGGATGCAGAATTTTAATCTCTCAGAAGATAGAGGGAGCAGCAGCCACTGGTATTTTCCCTAAACTATTATTATTGTTTTTGTGATGTGTTTATTGCTGTTTAATGACAAACAAAGGTTTTGAAAGATTTTCTTTGGAGAGGAGATCCCCACATGGGTCTTCATGTGGAAGCCGAATCAGAGGGTGCCGAGTTGGGAAGTTATTGTTTCCTATTTCCCAGGGCTGGCAGCAGGGACAAGCAGAGCCTGGCACCCTTCCTCCTGCAGAAGGTGACGGTCAGGAGCGACGAGCCTGGAAATGCCAATAAAGAACGTGCATGCTTTTACTGTCACTGCTGTCTGTCAATTGTACTTTTTCCTGTGATTTTGCCGTTCCCCACGGCTCAGGTGTTGTCCCCGCGGTGTGGTGGCAGCCAGGTGTGAGCTCTGTGTGGTCCCTTCGCTGAGAGTGACCAGTGCAAAGTGCCACTGCCGACACAGCAATTAACATGTCACCAGGGGTTGTGCAGCCAAGCCCTGATCTGGTGCCAATTTATGACTTCCAGGGGGAAAAAATCCCCTCGGTGGCAGCGTGTGACAGAGCAGGGATGAAGGCAGAACAAACTGCCACGAGGGAGGCTGGAGAGATGACTTGCATCTCAGGAGAGTGTTTGGAAACATCCCATTTTGTGGAGCTCTTGCAGCACGTGGTGTTGTGAACCAATTCATTTTAAAGACTGAAATATTTCGGACTCAGTGAATAAGTTTTCCTCAAACCTCCAAATAGTTGGAATTATTTCATAATTTGGATAGTTTGTAATTGAACCTGTACCCACAGACAAAGGGCAGATAAATTATCCTCTGTTCGATTTTCAAGCCCTTTTCTTTTTGCAAGTTCATAAACTTCATGGAAGCTTCAAAATGTTCTTTCTTTGAAAATAATGAGTGCAAGCATTTCCCATCTCAGGTGCATTTGCTGGGGGGTTACTTTGGGACTGCTCATCAGTGCTGGGCTGTTGGGAGTGATTTTCTCTTTGACAAACAGCAATGTTGAGAAAGAGACTTGGAGGCACAAGAACTGGATGGGATTTATAGTCAAGGATGGAAATGGAGCAGAAAGAGCAGGAATAAAAAAAAACACCTCCAAAAATCCTCATTGAAGTGAGCTTTTGAGAACATATACAAATTTCACAGAAAAACCCCATTATTCTTATTTGCATTCATAGTATAGAAGCAGCTTATTTTTATTTATTAACTCAATTCTAATAGTCTTTCAAAGCTGTTCTTATCCCAGTATCAAATATTTCTAAAGTAGATTTCACACGGAGGAAGTTAGAGCTTTTGGCAATGGAGTAGTGGTGGTGCTCCTCTAAAATAGTTCATCAAACAGCATTTCCAGGGCAGTGAAATTCAGTTCTGAACCAGAAATGGTTCTTTCCTCAAGAGCTCTCCTGCCCTGATGACACAGTGGTTCAAGGGCCCAGTCTTGCAAGCACTTGATAGCACTGGTATCTACAAGCTCTATTATGCCAGAGGCAAATCTAATTTTCTACATGCTGGTATTTTTTTAATTCATTCACCTGGAGAAAGTGAGCTGCATTCACAAGAAATCTGGGGGGAAGAGACATGCATCTGAAATTTCAAAACAAATCAAAGGATATTTTAAGCTTTTAATCATATCATGAGGGCATTGAATAAAAGTAAGGACATATTGGGATGTAATTATCTTAAACTTGTTTTCAGTAGCTGCAGTGATGCAAATTTTACACTTCATCAGCTGTCAGCACACTGTAGTCCTGGGAAAATGAGTAGATTTAATTGTTTGAAAGTTTGTTTCTTACTTAAAAGTAGGCATGTTAGCAGTATGTGACATTTTGGAACAGGTTGGGTGATATTTTGGGATGAGGCAGAGATAATTCAGTGAAAGTGTTTTCCTTCTTCAGCATCAGAATTTATCTGCAATTTAAGGAACAAGGTAAGTCCATTAATTCTTCTGTATGGATGTTTCAAGGAACTACTTTAAAGATAACTGTTTATAAATGAATCAGCCTTGTGGCTCAATAAAGACACGTGTAGGTGATTTACAATAGCCAAGGCAACAAAACTGCACAAAACACCATCCAGTGCCAAGGAGGGTGGAGGATCACAAAAATACAGGACTTCTGTATAATTCTCATAGTAACATGTTTTGGAACTATTTCTTTTATGCAGATGCTAGATGAAAATCACCACTTAATACAATGTATTATGGATTATCAGAGCAAGGGGAAAACTGCAGAATGTACTCAGTGAGTATTACAGATTCAGAGTTTGTTAGAAATGTTTCCCCAAGTCTGACTCTTCCCTTTACTCAGTGGCACAGCTGTTGGTTTGCTCTTGGAAACACTCCTGTTTCTTTTTAGGAGCTTTTCCAGTTCATGGAGAACTGTGAAGAAGCATAAATTGTTCTGGTGCTGCTTACTTGAGTAAACACTCTAGTTAGAGCACTCTTGAAAAAAATCATGTTCTTCTCAGCTTGCTGGCAAGGAAAACAGGTTTTGGGCTTTGGAGTTCTGGAGTTTCATTCCTATCAGGGCCCTTGTTAGACAGAGAAAAGAAAAGTGTCTGATTGTTGGAGCAGCTGACTGGGTGTCAGCCCTCCAAGATTGAGGTCCCAGCTGCACAGTTCAAAGTGCTGTCAAAGGAGGGTGTATTTTACCTTTCCCCCAAGTTTATCCTTTTGTAAAAAAGATGTTGAGCACACTGATCCTTAATGGGAAACAGACAGCACAGACACTGTCATTGCTACTGCTGTTTATTGGGACAGATTAAAAATGGGCTAAGGTGATTTATTTAACCATTTGTGAATGGGGGGGGTGGGGAAAAGAGAAAGACTTGGTATTTTATGTATTGTTAACCCTTTCCAAATAAACTTTACTTCTTATTCTGTAGATACCAACAAATCTTGCACAGAAACTTGGTTTACTTGGCAACAATAGCAGACTCTAACCAGAATATGCAGTCCCTGCTTCCTGCTGTAAGTACCAGTACAATTATTATAACTAATAATTAGTTATTAGTATAACTAATACCATAGTTATTTCCTTCAGATACTTTAGTTATGCCAGAGGAAAATGTTCTTTGATTCTGTCACTGATCACTATAAATGAAATGTTTTTTGGTATTTTTCCAGCTAAAAGTTTGGAAGTGGCCAGGTAGCCCACTAAACAAATCAAAAGTTACTTTTACTGTGTTTCAATTGTGTTCTTTGGGACATTTGTGTTAATCTCTGCCCCACAGCTGAAGGTTTATGATGCAGTGGCACAGATCTGAACAGCTCCATTTGTTCCAGATTCACTGTTTTTACCTGTTCTTCCTGTGTTCTTGGGGGAAAAAATGCTGCTGTTTTATATCAAAAACCTAATTCAACGCTCAGGCATTGGTTTGTCTTTACACATGTTGTTATTCCTGCTCAGTGGATTGATTTGGGAAGTACCACACATAGCACAAGCTGCAGCATAGCTTGGCAAAGGTCAATCTGTCAGCACACTCCTGTGTTGTCTTTGCTAATGCATTCCCCGCAGTGGTTGTGTTTGGAAATCCATGTGAGTGTGGAGGAACGAGCAGGAGCCTCACTCTGTGACAAACACAATTTCAAACCCTTCACTGTGCTGCTGCTGCCTGTCAGCTGCTCTGTCATGCTCAATGTCATTCACACAGAGCAGTCAAACCAAGAAAGGTTTACCCAAAAAGCAAACACGCATTCAACCGAGGCAGATTTTACTCGTAGTCAGGCTAATTTGGGTGCTGCTATTTTTCTAATTAAAAACCTAACCAAAAATTTTCCTTCTCCTCCTTGTTGTTTCGCAGCCACCAACGCAAAATATAAACTTGGGCCCGGGAGGGATGAGTCAGAGCGCATCCAACCAATCCCTCCACTCGCAGAGCAATCTCAGTGATGCCATCGGGACCGGCCTTCCTCCTTCCTCCCTCATGCAGAGTCAGATTAGCAATGGTGAGCTCTGGTCCCCTTTGTGCTGCTTTGCTGTTGCCTGGCAACAAAATCATTAATGCAGAATATACTTAGAGAGCTGGAAAAGACCTCTCCTAACTCACCTTTCAGGCATATGGGGATTTCAGGCACATGCTGAAATCACCACAAAATGGCTACAGGCAGGGATGATACAGAGTGCTTTGTGTTTCTGCAGGGGAAATTAAAAAAAAATTAAAAAATGCGTGATGAAAATCACTGAATAAAGATGCATCCAAGTTTTTAGTAAAAATTATATGCTGCAGTATTTTTGTCAAGGAATTGGTGAGGTTGGCCGGGGTAAAATAGAATTGCTTGCATGACTAACCACACAACCAAGCCTTCAGCCTGCAAACACCTTCCTGGATACATTGCTCCTTACAAATCATTTGGTGTTGCATCAGTCTTTGTCCTCTACAGAAGCTTGCAGAGATTGTACTACACAGTCAAAGAATTTGCACAGATATTTCATATTAATAAGATAATATAATCTCTTTGGTTTTGTTCATGCAACTAAATAACTGAATAACAATTTTTAATATGTGCATTTTGTGTTATGAATAATCTGTTTATTTTGTAGATCATAGTTATTCAGTCAGTTCTTGTTTCTGTGGGTGTCTCCCAGACTGACAGAGAGCAAACCCAGTTTCTATAAATAGAAATATCTAATTGTAAAATCACAGATCTTGGCAGGGGGGCCCAAGAGCAGACACAAACCATGAAATTACTTCTGAGTTTTTAAAAATCCCTTTGTGGTCAAGCCTATAGTGCCTTTTAAATGAATGGATAAGGGACCTGTTTCAAACATCTACAATTTGTAAATTAAACTTACTATAATTTTTCTGGGCCTTTGTTTTGAAAGATTTAATGCTGAGTATGAGTAATATAGTAAGTCAGTCAAAACATTGTTTTGTGTTATTCAGAATAGACATTTTCAGTGCTACTGTTGTTGGTTTTCTGATTTGCTCCCCAGCCTCCTCCAGATCTTTGTAGTGATTTGCTGCTGATTGAAAGAACCACACTGGAAGTCCTGAGGACTGGACTCATCCATGTATTTTCCCTTACAGTCACAAATTAGCCAACCTTTTTTTTTTCTTATTTTAAAGAAGGCCAAGAATCTCTAATTTTTCCCATGCAAATAAGGCAAGGTTTACCAACACTTGTTCCACTCCATCTCTCACTCAGGGCAGCTGCTACCTCCATTCACACACTGTGTGACCTTGTGTTCTACAAGGATCAGTTTTACAACTTAAACAAACCAGAGCAAAACACAGAGATAATTTTCTGTAGCAGCAGTTTGACCCAGCTTCACTGATTTCAGGAGAGCTGGCTCTCTTTGTCTCTTCTGGAAACTGCTGCTTGCATCTCTTCATCAGAGGAAAATACAATTTACAGCAAATGTTTTCATTTTGATATCTGTGAAAACAATTAAGGGTAATTAATGAGGTTTGTACTAAATGAGTTAGACGTTTTTCAGAGGCTGCAGATAAACTTAATAACCTTGAATTAAAATATCGTTATTTAAACATTACAACATAATTCTGCCTCTTCTAAGGATTCTGCATTCTACCTAAATTAATTGAGATTGACAACACTATGGCTGAATTTAGATAGACAACCATATGCACCATCACAGCTTGGATAGTAACAATACACAGTGAAAACAACTTTCCAAACTAATTCATAAAAATATTTACAGCAATAAACAACAGATAAGAACCCAGTTTCCCCCAATATTAGCCACCCAATTGCAACAGAATTCTAAAAAACAAGCACACTGCCAGATAAGCAGAAAACAAACCTGGGATGTATCTGGAGCAGTCTGATGATCACATTCTGATGTTGGAAAGGGAGTAACAACTGGGATTGATATGGTGACTTAGAAACTTTATCTTCCTCTGAGGTACTTTTAGTCAAGCTTCAGGAAAGGGAGAGATAGGCTTGTTCTCTGAGTAGAGGCTCTGTTGGTACTTCAGAAGCCCCAGCTGGTGATAGAGGAGCCCAGTGGATGCAGCAATGTGCAAAGTGTCTCTCAGCCACTGCTGTGCCTTCCCACTGTCACCAGCTGTGTGAAGGGGGAAAAGGAGTCAACTGCAGGACAAGAGGAAGGAAAGGAAAAAATTCAAAAAGCTATGATGTTTCCAGAGTCCCTATATTTTCTGAAGTACCTGAAATTACTGGCATTTTTAAATTCTGCTGCCTGCAAGGAAGTGGTTGTAGGGCACTGCTGCTGTTTTTGTTCTTCCCATCTGCAATCCTGCCTGGACTTGGCTGCCAAGAAGAGGAGGATCTCTCTGACTGTGCAGCTGGCAAAAATTAAAATTAAATTAAAAATCAAAATTCTTTTAATTTGTCTGTAGGTAACAGGGAGTTTTAATAATGAGGATTTTTTTTTTGTTGTTGTTGTTGTTGTTGTTTTGTTTTGTTTTGTTTGGTTTTGTTTTCTTGTTCTGTCTTATATCATAAGGTATTTCAGAAAGCCCGCGAGGCCGGATGCTCACTGTGCATTGCCAATAATATCTCAGATTTTCTTGTGGATCTCTCTGGTTCCTGTAGGTCCTAACCACGTGTCTATGCAGCAGTCAGGCCAGAGCACCATGCCCACGACCTCTCTGAGTATGACTGTGAGCAGCCACGGGACTGGCCCTGGTTACAGCCACACGGTGCCTGCGTCTCAGAACGTGCCAATGCAGGGCCAGGGGTCAATAGGCAACTACGTCTCTCGAACAAACATCAACATGCAGTCCAACCCAGGTACACTCCCTCCTCCTCCTCCTCCTCCTGGGCCACCTTGGCTTCCCAGTGACCTCAGATGGTTTACCACACATGACTTTGTTGTGTAAATATTTTCTGTAGACAGTGACAAACGTACCAGGAATAAAGACAGCTTTAAGACATCTCTGAATTTCCAGGTGTCAGGCGCCAGTGTAAGTCAGAACAGTTTCAGGCTTGCTTTAACTTAGGCTGGCTCAGCCACGGTTAGGGCTGAGCTGGGGAAAAGAGGGTTTGTAGTTTGTAGTTTGTAGTGGGTGCAGCAGCCCTGTCTGGTAGCCCTGGCAGCAAATCCCACAGCCACGGGAGGGATCTGAGCAGCTCCTTTACCCAAGCACAAAGAACCAGCCAGGGTATAACAAACTTACTCTTTGTACATTGCTACCCCTTTTTGTTATTTTATTGGTGCTTCACATTGTTTGCAGGGCATTAAGAGACTAGCAGACAACTACATTAATTTCTTAATTTTAAAAAAAGTTTGCTGGTTGAATCGCATTGAATGGGATGTCTGATGATTTAGAATTCTTTACAACAGCACAAAATTTAGGAATCAAATAAATTCTAGAATATCAGTTTACTTAAAATCTATAATCATCAGGTGTATGAGAAGATGGAAGCAGAAGAAAGAGTATATTAGAAAAGAAATGCAGCAATGAAATAGTCAGGAGATAGACAGGAACAAGCATAATTTCTTGTTTCTTTCTTTAACCCTACTCCAATAAGGTTTACATTCTTTTAAGTAAGCTAATAATAATCAAGGCTGGGTGTATTTTTAAATATCTGCTGAAGCAAATGGCAAGAACTGACCATGTAATAAGATCCTTTCTGGATTCCAGTGCAGAAGAGTAAATAAATCCAGTAGGAAAACATCTCCCCCTGTGGAAAATTCACAGAATTATCAGGATGCATGTTAGCTGAAGGTTTTAACTTGCTTCCAAAGAGATTAGGAGAGAAGTGCCCCATCTTTGGAAAAATCTTTTCCATGTCCATTGCAGTCTCCATGATGCACCAGCAAGCAGCAACGTCACATTACAACTCTGCCCAAGGAGGGAGCCAGCACTACCAGGGACAATCCTCCATTGCCATGATGAGCCAGAGCAACCAAGGCAACAGCATGATGGGGCAGAGACCCATGGGCCCCTACAGAGCCTCACAGCAAGGTAAAACTGCCATCAGATTATTGATAGGACTCTCATGACATTGATGATATTCAGTCTGCCCTGTGGGGTACATAAGTCACTGACATTTCCAAGTCACATTTACAAATAGAGAATCCCACCCAGGAACACAGGAAATTCTGAATGGTGCAAGTATAATAACAATGAGATGAACCTGAATCTCTTTTCAAGATTTATCTATTTAATTATTTCAGGCGTTTAGAACAATAATTCTGTCTAAAAGGGATCATAAATCTCTAAAGAAACGATGAACAATTTTATATACAGCTCATTCAAACCACTGGGAATCTATTCAGTTCTTTCCCATGGTGTTGGATCAGCCCTAACATGGCACAGGTACCAAAGAACACATTTCTGGAAAGAAGATACAGTTCGCCAGCAATTAGAATGAAAAAATAGACCAAGGAAAGGAAAACACCAGAGGATAACTACCATGCTCCAAGACCTCTCTGGACAAAGTTCTAATAAAGCTGTTAGACTGATTCTAAAATAACCTGAGTTTCTCTAAGAAACAAATGAATGTATTAATAAAAATAATTCTGACTGTGCTCTTGAGTATGGAATACATTCCCATGCTTTCTAATAACTCAGATTAGTAGATGAAATGCAGCCCTTACTTTTGGTGTTGTTGCAGAAGTGAGTGATTCTAGGATGTGTTACTGACTGTTGTGTGATTTCAATTTCAACCATCTTTTTCTGAGAACACAAATTTATTTCCTTTTTTTTAGTGAGCAAAACATCTTTATAACTGCTCTCAACTGTTTGCTTATCCAGACATAAGCTTTGTTTTCTTAAAAAAAAATTATTAGATAAGAGACACCCATCTCTTAGGAGTCCACAGGCTGAGTTTGCCTTATCTTGTGCCTTGCAGGTTCCTCGCAGCAGTACATGGGTCAGGAGGAATATTACAGTGAGCAGTACAGTCATGGCCAAGGCTCATCAGAACCTATGAATCAGCAATACTATCCTGATGGTAATTCCTCTGACCTGGGCTCTGTGATACTGCTAAAGGGCAGAGCACCACGACTGCCACATCCAAGGACATGGCAACCCTATTATGCTTCATTTCCAATTTAAATGATGGAAAATTAGAGTCCCAGGGGATGGGAGCCTGGTACAAAACATGCACAAAACATTTCTGCTATAGAAACTGCTCCAAAGAGAGCACAAAGCCCAGTTTAGATTAGTAACCACAAGTTTTATCCATTGGTGTGACTTTCCATGCCGTGTGTTCAATGTTCTCCCTAAGGGGTCTGTATTTTCTCTTAGCCTCATCTTGGTGCATAAGCAGCTCCATGATATATATTAAATATATATTCAACACTGTCTATGGTCCCATGAAGGATGTACCTGACAAATCTTTGTGGCTCCTTGCAGGACATGGTGATTATGCCTACCAGCAGTCATCCTACACTGAACAGAGCTACGACAGGTCCTTTGATGACTCCACACAACACTACTATGAGGGAGGTAGGAAAATACAGCCAAATCTTAACAGGAAATTCAATATATTATTAAGATATCTGAACTCTAAATTAACTGGGAATATTAACTGAATTATGATGCACCAAGGTGGAATTTAGGAGAAGGGATGTCATCTATAGAGCCTCTGTTCATTTTGTTGTTTCAGGGTACAGCAAATGGAATTTTCATCGTAGGTATTTGAAAAAAAAAATACCAGTAACAACTAGATAAGTGGTCTTTCTGGGATATATGAATCAACATCATTATCTAGAAGAAAATACAGTGAGAGGGCTTCTTGAGAAAGCAGCTATTTATCCTGGCAGACTTGTCCTTGTGAATTTTTTTTTCTGAAGCCCTTCTGGGGTAAAAAAAAATCATTTGGGGAACAGGTTGTTTGTTTGTTTGTTTAGTGATGTGTATAAATAAGTAACTCTCCTATTCAAAAGAACTAAAAATCACTGGAGAAATAAACATCTTGCTTGACAAAATCCAATCATCTGTTTCTAAGAAAAGTATTTGTGTACGAGTTCCAGACCAAGGCTCCTTTACACCTTTGTTTTCCTTATGATCCACGTGTACAGTGAAATACCTGCCTCACCTATGACCAAACAATTCCAATCTTTCCCTCTCCAGGAAATTCTCAGTACAGCCAGCAGCAGGCAGGATACCAACAGGGAGCTGCACAACAGCAAACATATTCCCAGCAGCAATATCCAAACCAACAGAGTTACCCAGGACAGCAGCAAGGATATGGTAAGAAAACTCTCAGTGGCTGGTCGAGAGTTTGCAATGTTTCACCCTGATGCCTCCACTCCTAGGATAAAATAGGCTGTAAATTATTTCCTTGATTAACCTTGGATTAACAGTGTACCAAAATTAGCCAAAGATCTAGTAAAGGGATTCTGGGCAGTAACATACATTAGTCTAGCACTGTGTTCTAGCCTGAAAACCTCTCTCTTTTGATAGAAGTTTGAAAATAGAAAATTTTCTTCATGTTGACTTTGTGTTAAACATCATCAGGAGGTCACTGCTTGGGTTCCCAGGCCTCCTACACACCTAGTCCTTCTGAATTGACATAAAAAAAAACCATCAACAGTCTAGAGAATCACTCCTCTGTTGCTTATGGTGGTACAGCCAGATTAGATAGGAATTTAAACGTGCAGTTGTTACTAAAATAAAGGCCAGGTAGTTTGCACAGAGGTCATAATTGAGCTGTGCCAATACAGATTTCAGAGAGGCTTCACTTAGAAGTATTATGACATATTTTGAGCCAAGTTTAAAACCTGAAGTTTACACTGCTGCAACTACATCATTATTATTATTAACACCTCCTAATGTAAACCTAGAGGGGAGGTCTGAGCAGAATTTACTCACAGTTCTTACTCACAGAGCTTACTTTGTTAGCATCATGTTGCTAACAAACAATTTACTCTAAGAACTCCCCCAGCAAATCAGGCCTGTAATGGATTTTACTGCCTGTAATGGATTTTGCTGTCTCCTCAGGTCCTGCACAAGGAGCCTCCTCACAGTATTCCAGCTACCAACAGGGACAGGGGCAGCAGTATGGAAGTTACAGAGCTTCCCAGACAGGCCCATCCGCTCAGCAACAGAGGCCTTACGGCTATGAGCAGGTAAATTGTCTAAATCTCTGCTCTGAAAGAGCAGATCTGGCTCTTAGCTCTGTCTATAAATCTAATCATTTGGTGCAGGTATATGGGTGATATTTCAGTAGATCTCGTAAAATTCACAGATCAAAAGAAATTGCCTAATGTACGATAAGCTTCCAGTATATTATCCTTCAACGTTCCTATTTCTTTTTTTTTTTTTTTAACAGGGACAATATGGAAATTACCAGCAATAAAAGAATACAGTGCTGTGTCAGATTCCTTTCAATAGTATCTCGATCTTTTGAACTGGATGTACAGGCAGTTTTGATTAATTGTAATATGTTGGTTACCCCTTAGCACAAAGCAGCGTCTGTATGTGAACAGTGTTCATTTCATGCTGGATATGAAGCAGTGCACTACTGGTAACAAGACAATGCTTTAATGGTTTGATATTTGGTGCTGTGTATAGTACTGTATGTTGATACAATGCAGAAGTTTTCCATTTACCCCCTCTTGTCCCATTCTTGATGTTTCTGAATAGCTTTAGGATCATTAGATCACAGTTGTGCCCCGTTCTGGAAAGCAGCCAGGCTGTTCTGCAGTCTGGCTCAATGCAAAGCCCATCAGTCACATCTCAGTCCAGGGGAGTTCCCTGTGGTAAGTTATTGATCTTTTTTTAACTGGATGCATTGAAGATTACCTGCCAGCCTCCAAAATCCATGGCTCTTCAGTTTACTTCTACAGAACAAGGGGATGAATGCATTCCTTATAAAAAGACAGTTCTATGTTATATGACAAAAAATAACTGCAACTTCTGTAAGACCTACCTACCCAAATCCTATAATTCAGTAATCTGCATAAGTCCACATTTCTGTTGTGAGAGGTACAGAAAGAGGATCCAAACCTATGATCATAGAAATGTTAATACATAGAGGCACCTTTTATATGTCTGTGTAATCAAAGGTATTTCTGTTGTGGAAAGAAAATCAGAAGGGAGCTCTGAGACCTGCAGTGTCAGCCTGCTCGATGTCAATATTGCTTCATATTGTGCTTAGCTGAGAAAAACATCTGGCAGAAGTCCCATCTTGAATATCCTACTCCACATTTTATAACTTGCATATACATTTTTGTGCCAAATTTTGCAAGCAGGTGGCTGGCATCCTTCTTTATTCTGATTCTTGCGCTGCCCTTGCTCAGATTCCCCAGCAAGCATTATAACCATAAATGTTGTCAAATTTGTTGGTCTGTTCTTACAGCTCATCATCACTTTTATTTTCCTATTGTAGCTTGACAGAAAAAATAGTTCAGAGGTAAAAGGAAAAAAAAAAGCATCTTTATTGCAGACAAGCAATTAAATTCAGCTTTAATTGCGGGACACTATTATGCATATAGAGAGGGGAGCTATTAATGGGGTCAACCAGTGAGAGAATACCTATAGAGGGAGAATTTAGAGAGAAAAACTAGTGGTATGTAAAAATCAGTACGAACAATGTAAGTCACTTCTATTCAGTTTTATATGTTCTTATAAAGTCTTGGGGAGGGGGTGAAAAAAAGGCACTTTTAAAGTGCTTATATAAGTGTTGAACAAAATATTGTGTCCAAATTTCCCTGAAGCAAAAAGCTGGGGTAGCTGTAGCCCACAAACATTTTTTTGATATGAGATGAACTGCAAATTTACAATCTAAGGTAAATACACTGTGTAGGATTTTCTCCTTTTCTTTGTCTGACTGGTGTTATTTATGGGATTTTGAGTACTTTATATTTTGAAAAATGAAGACCATAAAGGAAAACACAACATCTCTCAATTCATTACCTTTTTTCCTTTAGAAGAAAATCTTTAACTGGACAACTAGAGAATTTACTATTGTTGTCCAAGCACTGTCCTTCCTATGTTGATAATTTCAACTACTGGTAAAATAGAAGACATTTTTTTAGTCAGTCAGTCATCTTTCCTGCTGGTGTTTTCATACAAATAAGTACTCTCAAATAACAAGGAACAGAATGGAAATAAGATTGTTTTCTTTATAATATTTACCATTACAGGTAACCAGAAGAATGCAATATTGCTCTTTGCCTGTTTGGGAATATGCCTTTTATGTGGTTTTTGAAAGTGCTGAAATGCTTTTGAGAGAATATGAACAACACTTAAACCGAAACAGCAACATTACATCAGTCTGAAATGTCTTACATTAAGAACTTCGTGAATGTTGTGTACATAATGTATTTGAAAGAGCACTTTGGAAATAGTTTGTACATTTATTTCCTAATTTATACATGATTTTTGGTTTTAATATTTCTAATTGTTAATAACAAAACATTTATTTAATGTGTCGTCCATTTTTATGTATTAATGTGGAAACAAAGTGATGCCAGCATTTCGACTTCTTCCATGAATTGTATCATTTTCTGTTTTGTAATACAGAATGCTTGAAAATGGTTTAGTTTAAATATTACCTGAAAGTGGATGTGGTGGTACTTTTCTTGTGGCAGATGGAATGGGTAGCACAGGTTGCTCTTCCTTGGGATGCTGGTGGGTGAGAGCTGGAGGTGCCGCAGCCCAGAAATCCCCCGGCGTGGGCAGCAAGGGAGGGAGAATTCTGCCCCTCAGGGAATGCACCTGTTGGAGGGAGCCCAGAAAATCGGGATTGTTCAGCCTGCTCAGGGGAACTTTGCGGTGCTTTAACTGCAGCCTTCCAGTGCTTGAAGGGAGCTGTAAGAAAGACGGAAAGAGACTTTTTACAAAGTGAGGAGACAAAGGGGAATGGCTTCAAATGGCAGAGGGCAGGTTAGATGGGGCATTATGAGGATGCTCGGTACTGTGAGGGTGGGGAGGCCCCGGCACAGGTTGCCCCGAGAAGCTGTGGCTGCTCGGGGCAGGCTGGACGGGGCTTGGAGCAAGCTGGGATAGTGGAAGGGCCAGGCGGTGGAACTGGATGATCTTTAATGTCCCTTCCAACCCAAACCATGCCGGATTCTCCGACCGGCGGGCTACCCCAGCCCTCACGGGCGCCGTTCTNCCGTGCCCTCCATGGCGGTGCTGTGTGGGGCCGGGCTGGGCTGCTCGGCGCTCCCGGCCGCTGCCGGGGCCGCTCTGAGGCGCTGCGGGGCCGGGGGCAGCGGCCGCAGCCCCTGGAAGCCGGTGCTGCTCCTGCTCAGCCCGCCGGCTTTCTCCACGACCTGCGCCCGGTGCGCCAAGGACAGGCGGCTGCGGGCAAAAAGAGCCATTTCGGAGCGGCAGCTGGTAAGTGTTGGGCTCTCTGCGGGTGCCTCAGACATAGTTCCCGCCGCTGGAGCTTCTGGAGTGAGGAAATACTGGCTAGAATATAACTCACTTCCAGAATAGTGAGGAAATGAGCCCGCCCCGCGATATTCTCGGTGTTCACAGTGATCGCAGTAGCGGTCCCCTTCCCTTTGGCCTCTTCAAGCTGCAAGCATCCATAAGTCTGGAAAGCAAAAAGTCTTTTTAAATCTAGAGCTCTAAAATAGTATTTTAGCGTTAAATCTAAAATACTGTTTTGTTTCTCACGGGTTTTTTTTAGTCTTGCGGTGTAGTCAGCTGCCAAACAAGCATCACTTTATGTCAGAGAAACTTCAGGGTTGTAGAATTTATTCTTCATCTTATTTTTACATTTACATGTCTCTGAAAAATCTTATTTTCTCATGGTCCATAAATCACTTCCCATTAAAAGCAATAGTTTGCTCTCTCGCCATGTGGTGGTGCCAAATACTTTCTAAAAGAGGCTTTTTAGTAATAGTATAAATTAGGTTGTCAAAAGTTCAGTTGAGAGAGGGTTTTTTTCAGTTGCTTATCTTTGGTATCATAACACTAATAAGACTTTTAATCCTTCATATACTATTTGTGCCCTTTATTTAAAGTGACCCTTAAAGCCCATTCTATTATGAAGTCCTTTAGTAACTGACAGAATTTGAAAGTTACCATGATCACAATCATGCTTGTTCTTTTCATCCCTCTGTGTAAACAATTCCACCTGTCAGTGAATGTACTTCTCTAATATTTTCCCTTGGGAATTTCAGCTGCTTTTCTGGAGACAGATAAAGTTATATTAACATAGCCTTAGGCATTTGCTTTAAAAAGAGTTCTTAAAAGTACTTGAAAGACGAGACCTATTTTTCTTTATTACTACACTCAGTACACTGCATTTAGTTGATCTGTGAATGGCAGCAGAGTTCTGATTCAGAGTTCTTGTTTCTTTTTTTTTTTGCTGTTGAATGGGATTCATCATGGCTAAAAATAACAGGTTTGCCTATTAACTAAAGCTTCTTGGAAGATGATTCTGATAAATTGTACTTAAAGGGAACAACCCCCACTCTTGTTGCAGACGCGTTATTTCGTGGATCAGCGGAAGGTGCGCGTGGTTGGAGGACAAGGAGGAGGAGGGGGCCATTCCTTCTACAGTGAACCCAGAAAAGTATTTGGAGGTCCTGATGGTGGAAATGGAGGTGATGGGGGTCATGTCATTTTTAAAGGTAAACCTCACTGAATCTGTTCTGTTTCGTGTTGTTGTCTTATTGCTTAACACCCCACCCCAGCGAAAACAGCCCTATGTTGGTAGTAAGAAATGGTAAATGGCAAAAAGGTTAAAATGGTTATTTCTGTATGAGATGCCTTTGCTTTTGAAGTTTTATCCTGAGCTGTAGTAAGGAGGACATAACTGACACTGACAGGACACTGACAGGCTTAGAAAGAATTTTGAAAATTGAGGTATTTTGCAGATCCTGGTGCCTGTCAGTGTTTTGTTAAGGCTGGGATCTGGTTAAATTTTCCTCTTAAGATGAATAAGGCTGCTTCTGCCACCACCCTGCTGTAAAATCTAATCTAGCAAATCAATTTTGGTTTGGAATGACCACATTAATAAACCTAAGCAGCTAAGCACAGACAGTTAAACTTCATCACGAATTAGATTAATGTTAGTCTTCCCTGATATGTTATTGTTGAGACAGTAAATAGGACGTGCACTCATGCGATATTCAAAAATGAACAGAACAGTCAAGAAGTGGCTTTTCTGTGCCTGTTTTACTAAAGCAATGTGTTCAAAATGTGTGTCTTTTGCTTTACAGCTGACCAGCAAATGAAATCACTTTCTTCAGTGTTCCCCTTCTATCAGGGTTCTCATGGAGAGAGAGGAGGAAGCAGAAACTGTTATGGAGCTAATGGTGCACACGTGTATGTTAAAGTAAGTCAGTGGATGCTGCCTGCTGTGAGGCAGCTTGGTACATGGCTGATTTTCAGCCTGGAGAACCTTATTGTGGGCAAATCTCCTGTGTAATGATGGGTAAATGCCTGACAGTGCTGTTTGAGTTCAGAAAGTGAGTTTCATGAAATACAATTCTCTTTTTGAGTTCCTCACCTTGAGAATATGCAGGAGTGATTTTCAGCAAATCTGAAATCGGCTGGTGGGGGATCTGCTGCAGGCTTTGAGCTTCAGTGTAACACTTGCATCTCTTCCTTTGAGGTTCCCTTAGGTACTCTGGTGAAGGAGGATGGCAGAGTTGTGGCTGACCTCACTCAGCATGGAGAGGAGTACATTGCTGCTTATGGAGGGGCTGGAGGCAAAGGGAATCGCTTCTTCCTCTCCAATGAAAACCGCGCTCCGACGCTGTTCACTCCAGGAGAGCCAGGTCAAGAGAGGGTCCTTCACCTGGAGCTCAAGACAACAGCTCATGCAGGACTGGTGAGTGTCTGTTGGTTCAGCTTCCCTTTGGTTGTAGGATGACACTTGACTGACTGAAGAAATAATGTGTGATAACATTTTGTTAGCCCCTGGCTTGCTTGCTTGGAGATGCAGCTTGAAGCTTTCTTGCTGTTACTTTGTGGAAAGGTGTCCAAAATGATTCACAGAGCTGTCACTCTGGCTGCTTGGTGTTGTCCTGCTTCTGCTAAAATCCTTACCATACACAGAGAAACAAGATTCATCAGTGATTGCTGATGACATATAGCGGCTTTGTCTGCTGGTTCTGCAGATGAACAGTACAGTATAGAGAATTCTTTTAAATCAGGTTTTTTTCTTACTTTGGGGGTTTTTCCTAAATGATAAAGTTAAATCATCTATTTCATCTCTGTATTTCTCTTTTTACAGATATTAAATATTTGACTTTTTTAGAGCCAGGTTTATCATCCTCTGAAATGAAAAATGTGGAGTCAACTTCAAGTTATTTTTGTATTTGAGTATGGAAATATTCTAACACCAGCTGCCAAAGCTGTGAAAGTTATGCTTTCCTGCAAAATGTTCTTGATGTAGTCCAGCAACTGCAGAATAACTGTCTGGTCTAGCAGAATTTTGCAGATTTGTTTAAAGTTGAGAAATCTGTGTGTTTGTATTCCAGGTGGGCTTTCCCAATGCTGGCAAATCCTCACTTTTGAGAGCCATCTCCCGGGCAAAGCCAGCTGTGGCTGCCTACCCATTCACAACCCTAAATCCCCACGTTGGCATTGTCCATTATCAAGACTATGAACAAGTGGCAGGTAAGAATTTGAAGTTTGTTGATAGCAAATTGTGTCACCTTTGTAAATGCTTTAAAATGCTGCAGAAATAGGTTCAGGAGTTCTGTAGACTTCTTGCTAATTGTAAAGAACTTCAAACAAAACTCTACTGAAAGCCCATTTCACCTTCACTTGTAGGTACTCTTAGTGCTAGAATGTCAGTCTGTATTCTGTCTGCACTGGAGTAATTTAAAGTTTTAAATTTAAGTGTTTTAAAAGGTAACGGCAACAAACTTAGCGTGAGTTGTGCTTTAGTATTGAGACATAATTCTAAAAGTGCTGACCCTGACCAATAAAAGATTGGGGGGATTTTTCTGGGAGGGTTTTACTGGATCTGCTGGGTTCACTGTGGAATTTCTGTTGTAGTTGCTGACATTCCTGGCCTCATCAAAGGAGCTCACCAGAACCGTGGGCTGGGCGTGGCCTTCCTGAAGCACATCGAGCGCTGCCGCTTCCTCTTGTACGTGGTGGATCTGTCTGTGCCTCAGCCCTGGGTTCAGCTGCAGGACTTGAAACATGAACTAGAAGCATATGAAAAGGGCTTGTCTGAGAGGCCTGGTGTTGTGATTGGCAATAAGATTGACCTTGCTCAGTCCAGGATCAATCTGCCACTCCTGAGGGAGCGGGTGGCCCAGAGGGTCATTGCGTTGTCTGCGCTGACAGGAGACAACTTGGAGGAGCTGCTGTCGCATCTGAGAGAGCTCTATGACATTTATGTGAAGACAGAACAGGCACAGGGACAAAGCCCAGTCAAGTGGTAGAAGCCACAGCTGCTGTGAACTGTGCTGGAAGGAGAACAAAGTTAAAATTGCAGTTTGATTTGATTGCATCTCCATGATTTGGGCTTCTTGCGGGTTGTTTTTGTTGTTAAAATGGAAAGGCACAGCACAGGGATTTGTTCTGGACTGCTGCTTTGGAAAGATTGTTTTGTTTGCTTTTCACCTTTGAGGTGTCTCTGAAGTTTTACAGCGAAGCTTGAAAATTGTAATCATGGTGGGTGTTGAACTGGAAACCTGCTCTTTGGCATGCTGTGGAATGAAGAGACTGCTGCCTAGTAGAAATGACTGAAATTCAGGATCTGCAGGAGATGTTGGCTTATTTTATGAAGTGTAGTGAAGTGGCTTTCTCAATTTTCACTAATCAAAAGTTTTAAAATAAAATGAGGTGTCCCATGTTTATCTCTTTATATGATGGGAGTTTCAGTTGTATCTTAAAACTTTTCTCCTGTTGTGGGTTGGGGTGGGCTTTTCTCCTCGGAGGAGGCACAGCTCAGTAATTTTGGGGAGGAGGAGCATGGAAGAACTGCAATTAATGACTGAAATTATTTTCTCATTAATATAATTAATTTACTATCTTTAAATGCTGCCAGCAGCTGAGTAGCTGAATCAACTGGCCAGGAACCAGCCATTTGAGACTGATATCTGAGTTTTCCTGCTTAGGAATCTCAGGCAGTGTTCTGACAAATCCTGGGCTTAGATACATCAAATAAAAGAAAAATACAGTTCTTTGTGTGTGTGTCGTTTTTTTTTTTATTTTAACTATGTAATTTTATGGACTGTGTTCTTAAACTTCGGGAATTCAGGAATCGTAATTTAGAACAGTGGCCTTTGCCCTCTCCTCATACTGAAAGAAGAGCTGCTTCTGTATACTCTGGTTATATTTTCTGTAAAAGATTATTATCTTAATAATGGAAAGTCTAAATTCATCAAAACACATTATTAAGCTTTTTTATAAGGGACCTGAACAGGCTTGTGGGATGCTGAGACAAAAACACTGTGAAATAGAGGAAATTACTGAGTGGATATGAAAAAACACTCTGACCACTTTTTCTAATACACCACAGTGAAGGTGATAATTCTCTCTGCTTCTTTCTATGCACATTTTTGATTTCATCCCTGTAGTCTAATGCCTCTGCATGGAACATCCTTAAAAACAGGGTTTTAATTCTGAAAAAGTACAGGTCAAATTGAAAGCCTGAATCGATTAATAAATTATGGCAAATCAAGTCATTTCCTCTCCTAAATTCACATTCTGAGTATTTCTATTTGTGGTCAGGTGTGGGAAGTAATCTGTGCATTATAAGCAGTGATGTTGGTATAAACAGGATCAGGAAAAAATCAAAACTAATATTCAATCCTAAAGTCTCTCTCATGTTTTGCTTCATCCCTGGGATTTACTGAGTTGAATTAAATACAAGTTAATATTCAGTTCTGTTCTTCTGTTTGGATTTGTGCAGCATTTTTAGGCTTCACTGCTGTTCTTTGTACTGTTGCTACATGCTTTTAATAAAACCAGTTTTTTTGCCTGAACACCAAAGCTGGTACAGCTTCTTAGCAGATTATTTAATACCCCCAGATGCTTTGCTCTGTCTCTGGTTGTGTTTGAGAGGCTGTTCCAGGAGCCTCAGCACCCTCAGGAGCTCCCACCCTTCCTTCAGTGCTCAGGCTCCCGCAGTCCTTGCAGGGAGAGCAGCGTTATTTACCGGAGTGTGAAAGGCACAGCAGGTCCTGCCCCCTCCCGGGAATGTGCCATTGATCCTGGAGCTGGATCTTAGTTCTGAGCATTTCAGCATCTCAGCCACCTGCTCTGAGGTGACAGCACCACCTCCCTAAAGCCTTGTTCTTAGCAGCCTTCAAAGAGGCTTTGCAGGCACTGAAAAGTGCCAAACAGCTCCAGCTTTAGTGTTGGAACAGCTCTTTGTAGAAGCTTGGACTTCCTTAGTCTTTAATCACTTGGGTCTCGTTTCTCCAGGATGGTCCTTCAGAGTTCTGAAGATCTCTTAGATCCCATTCCAGCAAAGGCACAGGACTGAGGAGGAACCTCTGGTTCTGCTGAAAATAAAGTGTTTGCAAAGGAAATGCATTTTGCCTCTGAAGAGAGGGAAAAATCATCAGTTTAATGGTGAATTATTTTGGGGAAGAGTTGTGTGCTATAGGATTTCTTTCCACCTTTTTTTGGCAAGGGCTGGGGTGGCTGGGCTTGTTTTGACTTAGGTTTTGGTGGATTTCTGCTCTATGATTCCTTATCTCCCTTTTGCTTTCCTCTGCTGAACCCTTTCACGGTGACTTTGCTTCCTAAGCTGTCAAGAGGAGAGGGATATGGTAGATCTTATTTCTCATTCTGACAATAAGTCATGGGAATTCTGTGTGAAGTCCAGTCAATTCTCTATTTCCTGGACAAGCCTGAGCCATAATTTTGTTTAGCATTTTACAGTTCTAGTACTCTTTTGCATTTTTTAGTACATGATTACAACATTATCTCAGTGCTAATTGTGGGGGTTTATATTCCAGTCCTTTCCCCCTTTGTAAGTCCTTGGAAAATGTATGTGGTATCAATTGCCCAGAAAAAGAAAATCAGATGTTAATGTAAAAAGAAGCATTAGAAAGGACTGCTGAGGATAAAATTGCAGTACATTAACTAAAGCATTGAATCTGTGTGTTTAAGCATGAGATATTTTGCAATCTTTTTTACTTACGGTTTCCTAAAACACTTTTTAAAATTACCTGGTATTTTTGTTTTGTTTTGTTTTTTTGCATTAGAGAAAGATCTTCCATTATTATCTGTGTCCTTACTAAGACTCATCATAATAGATTTGTGCTAAGTGAATAAGTACTCATGAGTTGAACATGCTTGTTACCTGTTCATTAATTCAAATTAAAGAATGACAGGAGTGGCTGTGAGCCAGAGCTGCTGGTGCACATGAGTGGGATCTCATTGTAGTTTGTAGGAGCTGCTGGATACAGATCCACCATCCAGCTGCTCTTCTGTCCTGTCTTCCATGAAATCCCATTGTGGAAAGGGCTTTGGTGTGATGGAAACTCCACCCTGGCACTGCTAAACTTCATCCCAATGTTCATGAGAGCCTTTGACCAACAGCTCTGTCCTCTGCTTGTCTTCCATGCTGCAGTTCCTAGTGCCATTCCCCAGCAACTAATTTTTCTATTTTTTAAATAGGGATTAAATGTGCCTGCACTGTAGAGGTCTGGAAAGATTACAATTATTACTTGGAGGGGAGTATTATTATTTGGAAGAGAGGTTATATTTGTGTGCCAATAATGATAAAAGATGAATTTGCAACTCTTGATAACAGAACAAAGCTCCCTTCAGGTTGTACTCTTGATTTTTCTCTAAGCAGTTCTGAAATTTATCATGTGGATGTGCCCATTTTTCAGAGTCATAAAACCTATTTGGTAGAAGGACAAAGGCAGAGAGATTTTCATCAACCTTGTTTTAATGTTGAGATTGTGTTTGTCCTTCGTTTCCCCACTGAGAGTAATTTTTCATCTACTCTTTTCTGATTGAAATAGAATTGTCCAAGGAGGCCTTAACGGCATCTGATTTGTCATCCATAGGGTTTTGGGATTTTTTTCTCTGCCCTTGTATATATAAAATAGAGCTCTGACTCCTTGAAGTGTTCATTCCTTGCCCAACTCTCTTATTTGCATGTTGCTATATTGTTATGTCACCAAGGTGAGGATGTGTATTTGTGTATTTTATACACATTTCCTGACTGATGAGAGAGAACAGAAGACCAACCATATTACAAATCCATATAATTATGGTTTAATAACTCACTGATGTCTGCATGTTCCATTTCAGTCAGGCTGTGGTTGGTTATTTTGTTACAATCCATTTTATTCTGGTAACATTCAATTAACTTAATTGGAGTGAGTGGCATAATGCAGTGGTGGCCTGGGCTCAGTTTGGTGGGTTTTTAATCTGACTGTAGCACTGCAGCAAACTCAAATGCTGTTATTTTATGTCATGATGAGTGAGTACAAGACACAAAGCATGAAGAGCTTTGTGCTTATTCACATACGCTGAAAATATTTTATACAGACACAACCACCTTTTAAAATGCAGCTTTAGAAATGCAGATGTATTAAGACTGATTGAAAAGCTGAAAATGAACTGCAGGACAAATTATCTTTTGTTATTCAAATCCAATGTGGGGCCTTTTTTGTTTTTATAACTGGAGAAATCGATAGGCAATTAATGTGTTGGTAACAGTCAATATTTTAGAGAGCATCTGATGGTTTGGAATCAATTTTTGCATATGGCAAAGCTTCGTCATGGTTTAAAGATTTCTCATTTGAATCTTGGCATTTGGGTTCTTGGTGCTTAATTACCTTTGAGACTGGAACATCGTTGTTTCCCACAGACCTGGGAATCCTCACCCAGCTCTTCCTTTGCACACACACTAATCAGCCACTGACAGAAGTTCCTCTTCCCTCTCTAAATCCAGATAAATTAATCTTCCACTAAAAGTGGAAAATGCTTATGACAAAAAATATTTGCATGAGGCAATGTAATTGCTAAAACACTGGTTTGTCAAGAAGACATCTGTGATATTACGGATGAAGTATCCCTGTTTTGATTATCTTATTCATTAAATCATACTGGTTTGTGGCTCTTCATTTCCTGTTGTTTTCCTCTCTTATAATTCAGGAAGATGAATTTGGGCAGCTAGAGTGCTTTGTCCAGACAGAACTTACATTTATCACATTTAAAAAGTAACCTGGTAAAATGTCACTGTATTAAATCAATATTTTCTTACTGCATGGCTTTAGAAAATGTTCCTTCTCTTCACTTATCCAACCCCACAGCAGACATGTAATGGAATTTTTAAGCAGTGGTGCAAACAAGCAATTACTGGGATGCTGAGCTCTAAGAAAACCAAAATCTGGTAACATTCAATAATTCCAGAACCAGGAGTTGTGGGTTTAAAACTTGCCCCACTGTGCAATGGGTTGGGTCCCACATCAGCTGTGCTTGCCCCCTTGTATCTGCAGATGGAAAAAATGTATTTTATTTTGGCATGCTAGCACATCTCTGTTTCTAATCAGCCAAAATTTTCCAGCTGCATTAACTAATTTTCAGCCATTAGGAAAATAGTTCTGATGGATGAAAATTTCATGGGTTTAAATATAAACTTTTTTCTCAGTTATGGTACCTTATGTTTCTGAGTGATTTTTTAATCTTCATTTGTGATAGAAACAGAATCATGGAAGGCTGAGGTCCAAACATACTTGGGCTTGGAAAAGTCTACATCCCGCTGAATTTTAAACATTTAGAATTAAAATATCTGGATTTGGACCCTAGCAACTTGCAGAGTCACAGAGAAATTCTGTAGTGAGATAGATGACCTGGAATTTGGGAAATAATGCTCCAGTATCCCCTTTACCCTCTTTGTGGAACTGCAGTCCATGGCAGTGTTTAGGAGCTTTAGGAGAGCTCACTCACACATCTCCTTGTTGTTTTTTAAAGCATTCAGAAATTCTTTCACAGTAGATAAAACTTAATCTGGAGATGGATAACAACAATTGCTATGTGAAACATGTACAATTTACTATCTGGTGCTACTAATTGATATAATTATCACTAATTAAATGTTCTAAAGATAGTGATTTTTGTAATTGTTATTCAATGGCTTGAAGTGGCTTATGAAGCTGATCAAGAGAATGGTTCTAGAATTGTATGTTAAGACTAAATTAAATTAGTGCTAAAGAAATTATTTTCCTAATGTATTTAGCCTGAAATAAAATTGATATCACATTTAGCTAACCAGGGCACTTGGTGAATGGATGCACAGTAGAAGATTTGCTTTTAGTTAATATTCAAGCTCAAAAATAGCTATATTCCCTCTTTCTGCAGGAAAGCCTGAGTGCTCATACATTAATGGAGAAAATAATTACAGAGAGCCACAAATGTGAGTGAATAAAGAAGGAACTTGTTCAGATTTTCTCAGAAAATGCTATGCCCATTCTGGTCTTTCAGTTAATATCTCTGCCTTTTCAAAGGCAATTTGGTAGATTCTGTCAGCACACAAAATACCTCTTTGGAGTCTGCTGTAAAAGTGGCATTTAGGCAGAATAAAATTTATGTCCTGTGTTCTTTTGTTGTGAAGGAGGCAATTGTGATTTGATAACTTGTTATGCCACAGTTGGGAGGGATTAATATTGATTAGAGATATTTAATATTTACAAATGGTGACTGGAAGGCACTTTTCTGAAGTGGTGCATAGTGTTGGTTCTCAGTGAAATAATTGCTGAAGTGCAAACATGGTTATTAAGATCAGTCAATCACAATGACTTTAAATTTGTGATTTCCCCAGCTTTTAGTCATTTTGTTCAGTACTGCTGGAGCATCTCTCAAGAAGTGAGGGAAGGAAGGTTGAATTCCTGGGATTTTTTCAAGGGAAATCAGTATAATCCCTGTGTTCTCTGGGATTATCTCATTTTTGAGATTGTCACTTCATAGCAGAGGGCAGGAACATGTGGGAGTTGTGAGAGGAAAATTTTAAAGTATTTCAGCTCTTTATCTCTCTGCAATAAAGATGAATTATTCTGCAGGCTTCTGTCTGCTTGAGCTCTTCCCAATGAGAATTTAGGAAGGATGCACTGGGCATTTTGTGCTCTGCTGAGGTTTTATATTGCTCTGTATTCTTCCAGTTACAGTCATCATATTTGACTTCAGTCTTTTCCTTACTTTGGAATTAGCTCTACCTTAGCATTCCTCTGCCTATACAGTTCCATCAAGTCTTTCACAACCTTCATTTTGATTAAAGTTTTAATGGCAGCAACAAAAGATCTTGTTCCTTTCATGAAAGCTCTTGGATAACAGCTTAATTCCCAAATCCCTGGCCATAGGCATCATAAAAGTATTATCCATATTATTTTATCCCTGTATATTTTGAATACAAGCTGTCTCAGAGATACTAAATGGTGTTTTCACCATAGTGATCTATTAAATTTGTGCCTCTTACAGTATAAAGTATACATTATTTTTGTAATGGAGGGTGATTGCTGTGCTTTGCCAATCTGTGTTCATGGGCACTTCAGGGTGCACTTGCAGCCTCGTGTTCAAGGGTTTATATGCAACCCTCATTATTGTTTGTTTTTCAATAAACAGCTTCTAAAGGCTAAAGCTGTGTGTGAGCTGTTAGTTAACAGCTAAAAAATCTGCCAGAACTGTTGGTGCCCTCCTAGCAGAGAGCTTGTTGTTTGTGAATGCTCAGAGAGATCTTGAATGAGTTTATTAACTGCTTTGCAATCAGTTTTCCTTCAGTGTTAATTGTGCTGCTAAATCCTAGGATATTGTGTTAAAAATAATTCCAAAGTCAGTGTCACATCACAGACACATTTTTGTGCTTAGAAGAACAGATGTTTGAGTTGTGGGTCCAGTCTGCATATAAAAAATTCCAGTTTTGTCATGAAGCCTTCCCAATCCAACCAAAGGCCCTGCTTACTGCCTCTAAGTCTTTAAGAAAAGAAAAACAAGCAGGTTGTAGCATTTAAAAATGCAAAAATAGTCTTGTTATTCCCCCCCACATAGCTCTACCTATGGTGTTTGGTACTTTGATTAAGTATTAGCTCCATTTTGCATCTAGACTGTGCAAGCAGCTTTCAAATTATGGAGTAAAATTGTTTGGCTTGTAAATAAGTAATGCTCATACATCTTTAGCAATAAAAATGGTTCTGATTGAGTCATTGACATTCCTGAGCCTGCAACAAGAGTTGCAGGGACAGAGCTGGGTTATTTTTGCCTTTGAATTGTTCATGAGTGTTCCTCCCTCAGGTAGTGGTGGGTTTATTGAAGTAAATGCCAATGATAGTTTTAAATCTCAATAAAATGGTGGTACTGGGTTACAGGTAAGATCTTTCACCCTGCAGGGTTCCTGATTGCTTTTCTAGACCCCCATCACTCCTTAAATCCTGCAAATGCAACTCTATTGACAAAAAAATGTTGTAAGGAGGAAAGGAGGAGACTTAAAGGTTGAGGGAACAGAGAAGTGCTGTGAGTTCCCTACTGTCACAGGAACATCTGTGCAATCTTGCATGAAAGGCTGGCTTTGTGGTGTCAGAAATTGAGAGAGCTTTTCTCTTTTGTGGCACTCATCCAGGGCAGAGTTTTTATTCTTGTCTGCAGTTCTCACATCAGAATTACTTTCATTCCTCAGAAGGAAAGATAACTCTCCTCATTGTGCCTCATCTATTTGCAGAACAAGTTCTGCAGAGTGCAGGAGGTCTCTTTTAGGACCAGGTCTGTACTGCAAAGTTGTGCTGGTGTCACTGCTCTGCAGCTGGGGTTGTGAAAAAATTAATCCTCATAGAAATCATATTGGTAAAGTTCTTTTTGGCAAGGATGTTAGCTTCTGGTCTTTCCATCCTAGTTCTGCTGTGAAAATGAATGTTGATTTACAAACCATTAGCATTCTTTCAAATCAAAATATAATCACATCTTACTAATTTCAAATCCCTTTCCTCCCCGCCAATCTCATTATCACACACAGGTGTTTTCAACAAAAGCTACTTCTTGCATTCCCTCTTCTTCTCCAGCCTCCTCCTTGAGCTAATGAAGCTCCAGTGATGTCCATGGAACAATGGAGCAATTTCTGTAACTGCAGGTTGGAGAGAACAAATCAGGGATGGTAAATGAGGAGGGGCCGGAGGAGAGGCTGCGGGAGCAAAGTTCCTGTGTCTGTGTAAAGAGATCTCTCATTACTGGTGATTAGAGAGGAAGCATTTAGAGAGACAGAAAGAAAATAGCTGTGCTAAAAAATAAAAAATGTTTTTTGATAGTTTATTGATATGCAGATGCAGCTGTAGGAAAAGACCACAGAGCTCGTTTATGTCCTCGAGTTAATGGAGTGTAGGTTTGTATCAAGAGAGGGAAACTGGCATCACCTCCACTCTGCTTCTCTGGGAGGTCACTTATCCAAAAAGCTCCCTGGCATGACTTGCAGCTGTGTGAATGCTGTTTGCCAACACTCCCTGCATGAACTGGATGCTCCTCTCTGGAGTTAGCCAGGCTTCTTTTCTCTGTGAAGATATCCTGTGGAAATGAAGCCTATGTGCTTCCCCAAATATTTGAATTATATTCATAATTACAGCAAGTCTTCCTTCGTGGTTGTTGAAAACGGGTCCTGCCTGCTTAGCTTATGCCTAGACAATAGGAAAGAGGCATTTTTTTAGCAGGTATGGCAAATAAAATGATATCCAGGAGTTTTGCTGGGCTGGTTGACAAGAAGTGTAGGGTTATGCATTTTCACAATTCCTATTGGATTATGCCTAGAAACTCCCTAGTCCCTGCTTCTTCCAAATACATACAGACATTTACATCCTGAGCACTGAAAATCAGCACAATCCAAATACTCTTTTTAGCATATTTGAATTAGTCATCAGCTACTCTGAAACTTCAGAGCATCTCCCAGGGTTTTCAGTATGAAAATCAGACTCAGGTGTGACCTCATGTTCAGGTAAAAGTAGTTATTTTTCCTTTTTATTTGGCAAAGAAAGAGCTCTTATTTCAGGAAGGAATATAAGTATCTTCCCTGCAAAGTCCAACAATGAATAAAATTACTTTCAGCCAAGTGTAGATAATTCTGCCCACATGGAGGTCAAAGACCATGAAAACATTGTGCAAAAGGCTCACAAGGAAATATATCCTTTTCTTCCCTCTGGGAAAGGAAGGTGTCACAACAGGCACCTTTTTAAATCAGAATGAATGATCTAGTTTTTAATCAGAATGAATGATCTAGTGGTTCCACCTTTCCCAAGGAACAACTGGAGAGAACCACAGCTTTCTTTGCAGTGGGATTTTGTGTCACAGTGCCACTTAGAGCCTCCTGCTCTAGCCCTCAGCTAGCCCAGGCACTGGGACAAGGCAGATGAGGGTCGCCCCGCAGCTTCGTGAGCAGGGCTGACTCCTGTGGGCTCTTTTGCCCTGCAAGGGGCTTTGAGGAGATGTCGTTGCGGCAAGGCGGAGAAAAGAGAAAGAGGGGTCCAATCCAGGTACAGCAGAGTGGGTTTAGTCGCCCAGTTCTGAGTCCCGGATCAGACCCAGACACGCGATTTACACAGTGTTGTAAGGGAGGCAAAAGGGGAGGAA
>VXBR01009958.1:406922-419955 GCA_013400215.1 Cisticola juncidis | reverse complement strand
GGGGGTCTATGGTGCGAGAGAGAGACTCCTCTCTGCCTTGANTGCGAGAGAGAGACTCCTCTCTGCCTTGATGAATTGAAGATTGGTTCTTTTTGAGTGATGATGACTTTGATTGAGAACCCAGGGCTTTGTTTGAGCAAGTAGGATAGAAGGCAACATGTAAGTGTTAAAGGTTTGAGCATGGAAGGGTGGAAATTGGAGGAGGAGAAGAAAAGTTCTGGGAGGTTTTCATTTCTGGTTTTTGTGTGTTTAGGTTTTTTTCTTCTATTTATGTTCTTATGTAGTTTAATACAGTTTTCTTTCTATTTCCAGAGCAGGGCCTGCTCTGCTCTGTTCCTGACCACATCTCACAGCAGTTTGTTAGGAAAAAACATGTACTCATGTGTTACCATGAGGGTTTCTCCTAGCTGCCTGAGCGTTCATATTAGAGGAGAAGACTCTACCTTCTCACGCTCTGTTAATGTAAACACCAGCTATGTTTATGGAACATAGCCATAGCTTTGCATTCCATGCTGGGACAAACAAGACAGTGTGACAGTCACCTTGACCAATGTGGTAAGGAAGGTGGAAACTCCATCCTCCAATCCACAGGCTTCCTAGCACCTGTATAAAGGTGCCCCCTTTGGTAAATAAAGGGGCTTCCTGCCCTGATCTCTGATGGAACCCATTCCTGTGTCCAAGTCTCATCTTTCCCTGGGAGCCCCGCGTGGTGATACTCATGGGTGCACTGGCATCGTGGCAGTACCAAACCATGACAGTCATCAGTATCCTAGCACATCAAGAACATATTTTACATAGAATAGGAATACCAGAGAGCAGGTCAGAAATTTTCTACAATATTATTTCCTGATAGAACAAGTGTATTTCAGCTCTGTTAATTTTATCCAGTGCTACTGGATAAATTATCTTAGCTATAGAGTGATTTGGCATAAAGTGAAATATTTCTGTTTAGTAATTGTTTGATTTTATGCTGTATCAGTGTAAAACTGTGTTACTTCATGGTGATGCATTGGCACACAAAATTGCGCTTCAGTGGGCCACTGAATAATGATATCCAGTAAAAATCTCCTATGAGCTGCAAGAATTCAGCTGTAGGTTCATTCACATCCAGCCAGTTTTACACCTTGGATTTTTCTAAAACTGAAGGTCATAGCTAATTAGTCAGTCTTGTCCAAAATTCTGCACTGATGATTTTGTGTTTAGAAATGCATACTACAAAGCCAGCTGAAAAGTCAAGGTCACAAGGATATGTTGTCTCTTTAAACCAGTAAACTATTATATTTTTACCTACATTTTTCTAGTTGATGGTGTAGTAATACTAATAAACTTCTTATAATAGAAATGTGTGCTCAAACTTTCAGACTTTAATCTATTTTTCATTAACAACAGTTTCAAGACATTTTTTCCACAAGTGTTTAATACTGCTCTACCTCTGATCCAGATGAAGTCAATTGGAGTTATTACTCCTGGTTATCACAAAAGCAGAGTTATGCCAACAGTCAGTACATTTGACCACTAATCTGTTTAAAAAAAAACCAAAAAACAAAACAAAAACCCTTTAAGATTTAGAGTCTAAAGATTAGAAGGAGTCGAAAACATTGAATTCTATAAATAGGCAAGTTTGCTTCAAGCATTTAATCTGGTTTGATTTTCTTCTTGCAATGCCAGTTAAAACCAGTCTTTTCTCTTTCCAAGTTACTACTCAGAAGGAAAACTATTACAGTCAGACAAAAATCCCTTGACAGTTAACTGAGCTACAGTCAGCTATCACCGTGAGCCTCGCTAGATAAGGACACTCAGGAGACAGCAGATCTGGGTTCAGAGCAGCAGGGCAGGAGAGCAGAAGACTCCCCACCTTGTTTATTATATCTATAATATATCTGTAGCAAGGTGACCATGGATTGGAGGGTGGTTATCCCACCTCTCACCCACATTGGTCAAGGAGACTGTCATTCAACCTCCCCTTCTCATGGAGAAGGCATTCATAGCAAGGGCAGTGTTTACAAAACATTGTCCACTGTTTACATGTACGAGCGTGAGAAGCTGCGCACTTCTGCTTTAATATGAACGCTCAGAAAACTGGGAAGGATCATGGCAACAGTCAGCACAAGAGGAGAACAAGAGGTGGAACAGCTGTGACTTCATAAACTTCTTGAAATTTGGTTGAGAATATGAGCCTCTGTATTAAGACACATCATAACATAACATGTAAGATCTTGCCAAACCAGCAAGAAGCCCTATTTTTTTCAGCACTTTTCAGTGGTCCCATGAGGTAGCATGACTTTTATCTGCCTTAAATACTCCTGTAGTCTCAAAGTAGCTCTTTTGAATATCACTACTGCACCATTCACTTTCCACTTTCCAGACAGAGAAGACAGCACATGATTAACAGCAAAAAAACCCTGAACCATCTGTGAGTGAAAGTAAAGAAGTTGTTTAGAATAATCCTCTCAACATCTTTAAGTTCCTCTATGTTTTAAGCTGGTTTATTTTGTATTTAATGAACATATAGGTAGAGCTATCAAGAAAGTGGGAGAAATTTAAACACCAAAGGCAAAACAGTAAAGTAGAAGTAGTATTACAATCTTGAAGAGAATTTAATAGCTTTCATATGTATTTTAATGTAGTAGTTTTGGTTCACTAATTTGAGATTTTCTTGCTTATGCACCAATTAATGTAGTGGGTCTAATGTTGCCTAAATGCTAATGCTCTTACTAGAATTATTTAATCTTTTTCTTCTGTGAAATAGGATTAGGACAAAAGTAAAGCAGGCTCAAACTTTAAAGGTTGTAAAGAAAACTTTATTTAAACAAAACGGAAAGAAAAAAAAAGAATTAGAATAAAACTTTTAGAGCACTTTTTGTCCCCCCACAACCTTTTTTTCTTTCTCACTGACAAGCTACAAAGGAAAAACCTGCTTCTTAGGTCATTTTACCACCTCTAAAATTGTCTTTCATCAGTTTTCTTGGGAGAGTAGTTTCTTTTGCTATGTTATGGAGACTTCTTCACAAGAAAACAGTTCTCTTGTGGCTTCAATTTCTACGAATAGCAGCCGCACAGAAATTTGCGGTCATGAATTCCCTCCCATCTCATGCAGTCTCATAGCTGCATTCATGGGCCATGTTAAACTTATGGGATACTATTTGAGGATGATCTGTTTAAAAGCAAAGGTACTTTTCATCTATCTCTAAGACCATCTTCATTTCTGGGATTTTTTTCTTCTTTCCCTGGGGGCAAAGGGTCTTCATCATTCTCATCTCTCACTAAGTTTCTCATGAGATCACAGCTACTTCAACCTTTATTTTCTTCAGCACAAATACCTTTGCTCATATCTACAGTCTGAACACTCCATCTCCCCTCGTGATTTTTTTCATGAATTAAAGAGATATTCTAGTGTATCACAGTCTATCCCCATGGTTTTACAAAAGAATTTCAACCTAAGACTAAGGCATCTCTTCACTCTCCTCCCATATGGGACTTGACTCCTTCTTTACTGACCTTGGTGTCTTCATATTTTTTCTCTATGTGTCTTTACTCTGCCCTTTCTCTCACTCGAGAGAGGATCAATGATTTGCAAGTTTCATCTGTGCAGTGTAAGATTTAATATCTTGCCTGGGGCCTGCAGATTGTCATGGTTTCTGCTGGGCAGTAGCTGAAGCAATCATGGTTATAGATTCAAGCTACACTGGGGGCTGTGCCAGGTTCTCAGGGGGCGTGGCCAGAATAGTGGGAGCTGCTCTGGCATCATGGCTGGTCTCAGGCCCATACTGCATTTAATTTCAGCTGCGGGCCAGCCTGACTGCACTGGGGGGAGGGAGAACCAGCTTGGCTGGGACAGGGTCTGGCAGATTCCCCAGGAAGGGGCGTGGCTCCTCAGCAAGACCAGCCCAGCCCAGCCACATGGAAGGGGCTGGGCCGGCCTGTTACCTGTTTCCAGTCAAACTAAAAAGAGAGTTTTCCCAGGCTTGTTCATCTTAAAATGTGAATCTTACAGAAGCATAATCAGCTCTTTAATTGGTTTAACAGGTTGTCAATATTCAAACTAGCCACTGATTTCTTTTGTCAGTCTTCTTGTGTAGAGTTTGTGGCTTTGTGAATACGCCTTTAATAGGAAATAAGTGTTATTTTTTAATAAAATTAAATTAGATCAATAGTCTACTGCTAAACAATGAATCCAAAGTAGTTCCCGCATGGCCCAGATTTACTGAACAGTGAATGTTGTAAAATATTGATAGCAGCATCTCAATGTACAACATAATCTAGATTTTTCAGATCCTTTGGGTGAATCCAGTGTGCCACTGTTTCCAGAGGAACCAATGCAAGAGTTTTCTCACCTGGCCAACTACAATGAAGGAATTTACATACAAATGTTGTTTAGCAGTATGATTTAAATATTAACTGATACCAGTAAATAATAGGATCCTCTTAAGATAATTAGAGGGCTAAATCTCATATGTTCTCCCCAGGATACTTTGATTTTATCTCGGTTCTCCTCAAATCTTGACATTTTTATATTATTTGCTATTAGCTTTGCCAAATAACAAATTATCAGTGGCATCTCACTTGCAGGAGAAAAAAAAGCATTTTTGTTAATGTCAATCATTCGTTGTTGAGAAACCTAACCATTTGGCAAAGAAGTTTGCTCTTCCTATTCACTTGTGACCATGCTCCTCTGTGGTCTGATGCTGGTGGTAGCTTACAGTGTCTCTCTGAAAAGACAGCATCTTCACAAGAGAAATTTCATCTCTTTCTGCTTAAGTAGTCACTCACAACACAATGAACCATCTCTTAGAGTAGACTAGACTAAGCAGAAATACCATGTACAACTTAGCAAGGCCCAAATACATACATTAATTGTACATAAATCCAAATCTCACATGCTCTTGACCCCAAAGATTCTATAGTTGAATATAAGATGAAAAAATATTTTGTAAAGACAAAAATTAAGTTTCTCAAAGTAATAAATTTTATTTATTTGGATTAGACTTTCTGATACACTGTGACAATATTTGGCAGTAAAAACCAAAGATCTCTGCCAAATACATGAAGCATGACTGAAAAGTAAAATAGAAAGCAACAGAAATCAAAATATGAAGAGAAGTGTACAGAGAAAAGATAAGGGCTCAAGAAGAAATCTAAGGGGGAAAAAAAAGTAGGTTTATTGGATGAATATTGCACCATTTTTGCAACATTTGCACCATTTGCACCATTTTGACAACACCACTTTGTAGAAAGAAAGTGCTATTTATTCAACCACATCAGAAACAAGAAAGGATATAATAGTGACATTCAATAGAGAAATAGGTCAGTTGTAGACAAGCAAGAGCTGAACAAAACCCTAGTTCTGGGACACAAAGAAATGACTGTGCTCTCCCCATGTCCTTTGTGAGCAGTATCATATCATCTTCAACACTGGCAAGAGGTTTTACTTAGCAGCAAGAGGAGGCCCTGGGCCTCTCTGTTGGCAAAAACATCTTGGCAGTCTTGGCAACACCACAATTAACACTTTCCCAACTGTGAAAGTAACACATTTTTAACTTACTGGATAGTCATGCAGATTAGGATTTTTCGTTTTTCTCTTTTTCTGAGGGAATTTCCTCCCATTTTTTGCTTAAGAGATGGTAACAAGGATACTTACTAGACACAAAAGAAGTGGCTAAGATGGATGGAAGGATTGCAGCTGGCGGCAGCCTCTTAGCTGGGGGGAGTTTCTCTTGGGAGGTGCAGAGATACCATAAGATTTTGGCTGGGGGTCAGGGACTGGTCTCAGTTCCACCCCCTCTCTGTCGATCTCAGGACCAGAGCTGACAGGGGCTGCTGTTGCTGCAGGAAGGATTCATTGCCATTTCAGAGTTCTGCCCTGCACCTCCTTGCCATGGGTGAGCCTTCACTCGTAAGAGCAGCTCTTGAACTGTGTATCAATTCCTGTCCTCACTGGGAAGGATCCTCACCATTTACTCAGGTGCCCCAGGGGAGAATCTGGGACCCTGGCCTCAAACCCCCTCCGGAGGGAGCATCTCTCGTCTCCTTGCAGGAACCTGGCTGCTGCTGCAAAGCCCTCCTGTTTGTTGCCATTGCTTGGGTGTTGCCTTCTTCCACAAGGCAGGCAACCTGGTCTCAGAAAACGGCACGGCAACCCAGCCTTGCCCAGGTCACTCGGGCCACAGACAACACTGACATCAATATGATGGACGGTCAAAATGGCGTTTATTGCTTTACCTCGTGGGGTTAAATAGTCAAAGGGGGCTTTACTATGTCGGGGGGAGCGGAGGGTTCAAAGGTTAGTGGGCAGTGGAAAACTACTGGGGTTAGAAGGGGCTGCTACAGGGATAGAGGGGGCAGGGTCCTTATCACTTTCTGTAACATGCCGAGATCTTCTGGGCACCTGTGATTATCTATCACACACACTTGGGGCTACTTGCTACACTTTAATCTGACACCCAGCACCAGCTGGGACACCCCGGTGCTTCTGCTTCTGCCACCGCTTGGGGCTTAGTGCTACCCGTTGGTTCACCATCCCCACTGGTCTGCTTACCTGTGTCGTTCCAGCCTGCTGCTCTAATGTTCCTGCTACAGTCTATTTCACCATCCAGAGGGATGCTGCCCCCTGTGAGTTTGTATACAAAGCCCCTTTCTATCTTTCCCACTAGCTGAGCTGCTGTTACCACATGGAGAGGCAGAGGAGCTTGTGCCACAGTGTCTCCTGCAGCTGCAGGGGAATAATCACACCTGCCCTGTCTGACCAGGGTCCACCAGCACCTCTGCCAGCTGTGGCCATAACTGTACCAAAGGGGAACATGCTTGATGGTTGAGAGAAGGCTGTTAATGGGCTTTTGGTTTTGTTTGTTGTTGCTGCTGTTTTTCTTATTTGTTTGTCTTGTTATACATATATATACCAGTAAAGAACTGTTATTCATTTCTCCATATCTTTGACTGAAAGCCCCTTCATTTCAAAGTTACAATAATTGGAGGAAAGAGTGTCACATTTTTCATTCCAAGAGAGGTTCCTGCCTTTCCTGGCAGACTTGGGCCTTTCAAACAAAGACAGATAGTCAAGTTGTGATAATCATGCCTTGTGTGTACAGGAGCAGAGGAGAGTTCTTTTTGTGATTGCCACAGAGGCTACTAATAGGATAGTCACATTTCATGTGTTATAGGAAAGATAAATTAATTTTTCTTTGAAAAATTTTTAGTATCTGTATTTTCTTGAACTTGATATTATTGAGTAAACAAAATATTGAAAAAATAAACAGGTCAGATATTGTACAAAAGCATCCTCTCCACACCAAGCATCAGGCTCACAGGAAAAGTTTTTAAGACCCTATGCTGTGGTGCAAAAGACTGCCCTAGCTGGCCTTCTGCTGTCTGATTGTCACTTCATGCATTAGTTTCTTCTTCTTCAGAGGAAGAACTACAGCATTTTGCCACTTAATGATGACAAAACATGGCAGTGGATCATTTAGAGTAAGACACTGAAGCAGCTAATTATGATGGAGATTATCTTATTGTTTGAAATAAAAAGGCAGTAACTAAGAAGTGACAAAATTATTCAAGCATGTTGACCTTGGAAAGGGCGAGAATGAACAGTGAAATACAGGTCAACTAGTAAGACTAAGATGAGAAAGATGAGTAAGATTTGCTCTCCAATCCTAATGCTGTAGAGGAAAGAAAAACATTTTTAAAAAAATCTGTTTTCTAAGCGGAATAAGTTGAAAGTAATTTTTTTGTTTGTGGTATAACAGGAGGAAACTGGCCACATGCTATTTCTGGTCCTATCTTTCCAAATATAGCTATTCGTATGCACATGGGCACTGAATGGGGAAGCCATCACTGGTACTGTAAATGAAAAGTGCAAGTCTAATGCCAACTTGATGCCTTATTTACTTTCCAGAATTCTGACTCACTGACTAGATAAACTAATAAAAAATGTTAAAATTCATTAATACCTTAATCACCATTTTTTCTTTATTCAGCAATGATTGTTTAAACATAACCCGATTCTTTTTGTTTTATAAAATATTTTAATTTTGGTTTACAGACCTTTGACTGCTTTCCAAATACTCACTTTTTAGGAAATTTTATATCTCTTTATATCAAAACATAGAGACAAATTATCCACATTATCATGGCTAGAGAGCTTAGCTTATAGCAATACATAGAAATGCTACTCTGTCTTTCTTTCATTACCTGTTTTAAAGCTGTGCTATTTTTTCTAGCATTGTTGCTGAACAAAGTCTCATGGTAATGAGGCTTAAAACAACAGACTTTAAAAGTATTACCCTACATATATACCATTATTCTAAATGCCAGAGAAAACTGTGTCTTCTTTTAGAAGAAGAAACCTGTGTCTTTTTTTGTGTAGTCATGAAAGGACCCTGGAAAACCTTGTAAAGAACCTGTTTCAGGAGGTAGTTTAATCATGGAAAGAAAATAGAGAAAGCTGAGAACCCTGAGGCTATAAGCTGTATGTCTTTTTTTTTCTTGAGGTCATGTACAGTTCTAGACAAGGTGGATTTTCCTTGAAAGGAACTTATACAGATCCTTAAGACAACGGATTCTGTGCTTGTTTTATGAAAAGTTATTTAAACTGAGATGTCGCTGATTTTCACTGAGTTGTCTTAACACTGTTCTGTGTCTGATTTGCACAATCCGTTAAGATTGTGCAAAAAAGAGATACCTGAAAAAAAACCCACAGAATTTATTCCTGACTATCTGGAGCTGTGATGAACCAGCTACAAAAATAAAGTAAGCAGATATTTCAATTTTCTTACAAATATGCATATGAAATACCTCATTTTGGCTGATAGGCCAAGGCAAAAAGCAGTTCTTTGGAAGGCAGAAGAAGTACAAGCATATGTGCAGATATATAGGGAAGAGGCAGGGAAGGGGGGTGTCCTGCTTCAAAATAGCTTAGAGGGATGAGTTTGTATTGGAATATTTTATATAACTCTGGAAAGGGAAATAGAAATTAAATCCTAATGCAGTAAAGGAAGGAAAAAAACACTTTAAAAATCTGTTTTCTAAGCTGAATAAGTTGAATGTAATTTTTGGTTTGTGGTATAACATATTAGAAGCATCTTTCTGCCAGACCAAACATATCCTTTCAGAGTGTTGAGATGTCTTCCAGTATCATTCTGTAGCATTATCACAGTATTTGCAGTTCTTGTAATAAGTCTATGTGTATGTATGCCTTCCTCATAAAATCAAATGTTTAAACGACTCTCAAGATCATGAGTGCAGGCTTCCAAGGCTTTAAAGAAGATGCTTGATTACTGCATAATCACTGACTTAGTACAATGCCACTTCATGTTGCCATATCTTTTCTAGTTGTGGTTTGTAGCCTTTTTTTCTTGTGCAGGTTAGTTTACTTTTTGTTGCGTTTTTTTACTTCTGCCTGTCTGACTTATCACCATAAAATGAGACCTATGAGAAACATTTAAATAGCTTTGCGATGCCTCATGGCTGGCTGGTTAACACTTCCGGAACTCCAGGCTTCCTAAGATGTAATTCTTTGCAGGTTGTGAAACTGCATGTTTAAACTTAAAATAAAAGCCCTTAAAAGAAAGCTGTTAAGCACAAAGTTTTCTCTTCCCTCCTTCCAAAGTGTTGTACGTAGTGACTGAAGGAGGATTTTTTAATACATAAGCATCGAACTTAACGTTTTTATTTATTTAATGTGATAATAGCCAGTAAAACATCAAATTAACAAATTATGAATATCAGAGAAGTGACATGTCACACTGCACAGCTTGGGGAGTGGGGGAAGGAGGGGGTTTATTATTAGTAATTGCAGCCAGAGAGACTTCTCTGGCAATATTTCCATCTAGAGGTATCTGATGAGAGACCAACCTGACTATAGAATAAGAAGTCCTTTTCACTTTTCTTACAATATGTATGGTCCACATAATATTCAGCAATATTTTCCTGAACTTGATTCCTAGGCAAGGAAGATCAGGTCAGTATTTCTCAATTTAATAAAATTACATCCTACTCTTATACTGGAACAGGCAGAGAAAAAAAACCAACTTGTTCTTTTAATTAATTTTCCTTTAAAAATGTTATCATTTTTTGCATTCTCATCCATGTATCTTTATCTGTTATCAGCTGCTATTCTCTATCTTCTCCAGATTCCTTTCATGGTAAATGAAACAAAGTGTTTTTCACCTCTGAAAACTGTTCCTCTGCTGTAACTAATAATGCTCTTTGTTAGCTGAGGTTTCTAACTTATGTCTTTGGTTCATTACATGTGAAATTTGAGGAATTCCAATTCATAAACTATGCCTCTTTTTATTAGCAGTGTTTATATTACCAGCTCTTTATATTACAGCTGAAAAGCTGATATCCTCCCAGAGTCTCAGTATACATTTATTGTTCAAATGTTACCATGCATGGAAGTGTTCTTAGTCTATTGTCACCTTTACTGACATTGTTTAAGGCATTCTTAATAAATTAACTATTTCATGGGATGCTTGCTGAGGCAAACCAGCATGTGCTTTTCTACAAGTTATAAAAATTCTCCTGTTGTTATTTTTTCCTGGGTATCTTTTGCCATGCAAACTAAAGCCTGTGTTAGGGATTTGAATTCTTGTCTGTGCTGAAAATAAAGATACTAAAAAAGGCAAATACATTGGACTTTTTGGGTGAGAGCATTCCTTTGCATTACATGTATTCAGATATACCATTTAAGTGTTGGGAAATGCATTTTTTTCCACATGTTTTTGTCTTACCTTTGGAAATGTAAGCACATCACTAAATTTGGAAGAGCCTTGTTGGGGAGGAAGCATACAAGGAATTCTTTTTTAATGCTTTCTAATGATGAAAAGTATTTCTGCTTTACAGACTCCTCTTTCTAATCCAATTTCAATCATCCTGCAGTGAACTCAAACCTATGAATACAGACACTGTTTTTCAGTTCCTGGCCAAAGTGTTCACTTAAGCAGTTAAAGACAGTTAATTTGAGAGAGGAAAATGTAGTCCTTTGGCATAACTAGGTAAAGTACTAAGGCTTGAACAACAAGCCCTGAGCCAAAGCTGACTTCTAGACAAACTTTCTAACCAAATGTTGTAAGTATCTGCTCATTAACAAAATATTATTGTGCAATATGATAAAAGTATCCATTCATTGGCAAAACACGTATTTGCTTTTCTGTATTTAGAAACCAGCAAGGCCACATCTAGCCTTGTTTGGGGATGTAGGATCAAAGACAACTTTCTTGGTTCCTCCTTGAGCCCTGGCCAGATTTGGGGAAAACCCAAATAGGAGGATAAACCAGATGTTCCTGCACTAGACATTATGGCAGCTATTCAACAGTATAAAAATGGGACCCTTTCACAATGAGGTTGGAAGCCCCATTGCCTTCAGGTGTGTACTGGTTTGAAAGCAAAACCAGTGAGACTCCAAGTCAGAAATACAATTTAATAGAGAGAGAAGAAACAAACAACAAAAAGGGTAAAAATACAATAAGATAAATGCAATAGTACAAAAGGCCACTGACAGAGTCAGAATGCAAACCTGACACCCTGTTGGTCAGGGGGTTGGAAGCAGTCCGAAATAAGTCCTCCAGGAGTGATAGTTGTGGCTCTGTTGAAGTAGAGATGATCCTCAAAAAAGGGTCCAGTCGTCCTCTGGGAATCCAGTGGAGACAGGCTCCCTTGGTGTTTGGGATTGCTGGTTTTATCCCAGTGGAAAGGCTTTCCATCTCACAATGGAATGAGGTACTGTTATCAGTTATGTGAGAGGCTTTAAATGGCACATTCACAGGCGATATCCCTCTGAGGAAGATGGGTGAGGAAGAGATAGGAAGGCACTGCCTTATTTGGTGTTATGTCCCTTTAACAGAAGGCTTCCACCCTCTTTCCACCCCTAGAGTTACAAGAGATAAAGAACAATATCTCCCAACTGGCTTCAACAGATGAAAATAGAATACACATTTTTGTTTACATTTTTCAACCCAAGACAAGGTGGCACTTGCAGGATTTCCCAGTTGCAAGGCATCTTTCTTCAGTCTTTCACTGTGACAAGAGCTTCCCCCAGCTGTTGTGTGGACCTGGATGATGCTAAAGTATTAGAGCAACTCTTGATGTATCTTTCTTAATCACTGTAGGCAATTTTTTGTAGTAATAAGATACATTGCTTAGCTTATCCTTTTGTAAATCTTAGCAGTTTTGCATTATAGTAAATTATTCTTATTCCTTAAGTTGATGTCTGTCTTTAGTGCTGACCCTGCCCACTGGCAAAACTCTAGATCAAATAGGTAACATAAGTAAACAGTAACTTAGTAACTGTGGTCAAAACTCTAATTGCTAACTTAATTAGGGAAAAAAAGGGCCAGTCCCAGGCAAATCCCCCTGCTTTCACTGGCTGTGCATTTTCTTTTTAATTCTCAGTTTGAGGAACAGATTCTTGTTCAGCCCTGCTGTTTTTCAACCTGTCTTGTTTGATTTCCAACATGTAAGGATGGAAAGCTCTTACACACCAAGAAAACTGGCCTTAAAGTGTTGCCAGCTCTGGTCAGCTCCTCTATTCCTAAGGATAGTTTCCCTGGGGATCTTGTCCACTAATTTCTTACACAGCTGGAAATTTGTTTGTCAGGACCACTACTACTTGAGATAAACTCCTTGGGCATGGGCGCTACAACCCAGACTGTATTTTAACCTCTCTAATGAGCTCATCTGCAATGGTGAGCAGCAGGTCCAATAACGTCTCCTCTAGTTGGTTTGTCCAATATCAATACCTGGACCACAAAGACATAAATCCAATATGNACAAAAAAAAAAAAAAAAAAAAAAAAGAAAAAAAAAAAAAAAAAAAAAAAAAAAAAAAAAAAAAAAAAAAAGGCTGTTAAAGCAATTCTAAACAGAAAACAAAATTTTAAAGTACTAGACAATTGCTAGTAAAGTAAATTATTAACTAGATTAACTAAATTAATAATTAACTAGAATTTTGCCAGTGTGTCTTGGGAATGATTTTTTTATCCCTTATAATTTTGAGGGGTTTTTTGTTTGTTTTGTGTCTGGGGTGGTCGCTGCTCCCC
>VXBR01009958.1:369273-406877 GCA_013400215.1 Cisticola juncidis | reverse complement strand
GCTCCTGGTTCCAGGAGCATTGCAATGAATGAGCCCCAGGCTGGGTTGCTGAGAGAGTTGGGGCAGGGCAGGGAGCAGGTCCTTCCTTCCGGGGGGTGCTTTTTGACTGGCCAGGCTGCTGGTGTCTCTGCCTAGGGATACTGTTGCTATTTGAGTTTTTGCTTATTTCTTTGCTTATTTTCCTTCTGCACTGTGACCGGCCTTGCTAGCTTGCCTCTGCTGTTCTGCTGCTGGGAGTCCCACAGCCAGTGCAACACTAGAACCCAAGAACATTCTTCTTCCCTACCAGGGGCTGCCCGTGCCCGCTGCACAGCCTGGACCCAGGGACCAACCATAGCCAGTGAGCTACCCTGGGGAGTGATTCCCTGCCCACCCTCACTGCTCTCAGCCACTGCTTTAGGACACCTTGCTACACTGTAACGTGACACTGGGACAGCCTGCAGCTCCGGGCATCCCCAGAGTTTCTGCTACATTCTCTTTGTCAGTCCCAGGGTAAGCCAGCCCCCGTCATTTCAGCTTTCTGCTTCTGAGGTTCCTGCTACACTTCTCTCGCCATCCAGAGGGGTACCAGGATCGGCTGCCCCTTGTGAGTTTGTAAACGAAGCCCCTTTTCCATCTCTCCCACCAGTGCATCCACCATTACCACATGCAGAGACAACCAAATTCACGCCACAGCGCCCCCTGCAGCCGCGAGGGAATCATCGCACCTGCCCTGCCCGGCCAGGAGCCACCAGTGCCCCTGCCAGCTGTGACCGGAACTGCACCAAAGGGGGAAGTGCCTGCGGCCGACCTTTCTTTTGTTGTTGCTGCCATTGTTGTTGCTTTTTGCCTCATTACACATATAGATATCAGTACAGAACTGTTGTTCCTTTTCCTATATCTTTGCCCAAAAGCCCCTTAATTTCAAAGTTGTAATCATTTGGAGGGAAGGGGATCATATTTTCTATTCCAAAGGAGTTTCCTCCCTTGGTAGACACCTGAATTTCAAACTAAGACACAGTAAATCTTCCCAGAGTCCTTTATTGTGTCTAAAGGGTAAAGATATGAAGGTTTGAAATGAGATCAGAGAAAGGAGAAGGAAAAGAAGGTCTCCTATTCACTGCATTGCTTAGCAGGCCCATATTTTGCTCTCCCGTGCCTTGGAATTTGATCTTTGAGGCCTGCAGGTCTTACTGCATCTCACATCTGCTGTTGGGCAGTGGGATGTGGGCCCAGCTCCCACTTCCATATTACTTGCAACCATAAAAAGACCAGTCACTTATGTGTGCAGGGGAAACGTCAAGCATTAGGATAAAGAATACCTTGGACTAAGCCAAGCAAACTAAGCTTCTCTGTTCTTTTTTCTAATATTTCACTAACAGTGCCATTTTTTACTAGCCAGGACCTCCATGTAGTAAAGCAGATGATCAATTATCCTACATTTAAATGTGCCAGATAAAGGTGTATAGTAAAACACACATACAAAAGCAGTGAGAATCAATGACACAGGTAATTTGATCTCCTAAATATCCTCCAAGATCTTCCAAATTACTTTTGAGGAATGATTTCCTTGACAACTGCAAGGAAATTGCAGGAGACATCCTCCAAGACTATCAGCTCCACTGGCAGATGGCTGTGCATGAGCCCACTCTCCATCTGGGGAACACTAAGTGAGATGGCTGAGGAGAAAGCAAGGCTGCCAAGCCCAGGAGCAAAAGCAGTGCAGGTCAGGGTGTACTGCAGCACTTCACTCAGGGGGCATATCAAGGTATCTGGCTCTCAGGGTCAAGTCCTGGGTAGCTCTAGACCCCGGTGCGTTACCCCGATAATGGACCAAAAGTAAAAGACAGAGGCGCTCTTTTTCTTCCTTGGGACCATGGTCCAACAGCTTTATTGTAGAACCCAAACTCCAGGAGAAAGAGAAAAAGGGAGAAATCAGCATTGGGAGGGGTATTAAGCCTGGGGGAAAAAAGTGGGGGGAGGGGGAGAGGAACCACAACCAATGGGAAACAACCCAGAGAGGGGAAGGGAGCGTAGGGAGGAATTGAATAGGGGATACAGAAACCCAGAGGAGGGTACAGAATAAAACATGTGCAAAATATAATAAAACTGGTTTTGTGTGCAAACATGACAACTACCTAGTGCAATACAATAACAAAAGTTAACTAACTGTTTAGTGCACTACAACAGGGGCAGACCTCTCCTTGCCCTGTAAAGGTCAACTCCCTGCATCCTCAGTAACATGGTGAACATAGGTCCCAGAGTGAAAGCTGGGGTTTCTACAGGAACTGGTAGTCCAATGTTTCCACCCAGACAGAGCTGCTATGGAAGGAGATTGCAGTGCAAAATTCAAGTGGTGATGCACATCCAGACCTTGTTCCTGAGGCACAAGCAAGTGACTGCAAAAGGTACAAGCAGGCTGGGGGTTCAGTCACAACACTGATAAATAACATATAAGAGAACAGAAATTTTCCATTCTGCCAAAACTGCTAGATAGAGCTTAAAGGCTAACTAGAAAAAAAGTTAAAAGGATGTAAAGTCATGCACATATATTGCCAGGACCAGTGTAAAAACAGATAAAGAAGACTACAATGGGTGTTGTTTTTTTTTTTTTTTTTTTTTTTTTGCAAAGTATGTAACAAAAAACAACATGCATGCCCAAAAAAAGTTCACTTCTAATATCAGAATATTCAGTGCATACAACCTCCAGAGACCCTTTGGACAACCCACCATAAAAGGACTTCCAGTAGGAGATGGATGCATGCAAATTACTTCTAGGAAAGTAAAGTTCATATATTTGAAAGGAGTCACATTATAAGGAATATGTATTATTATGATGGATAAATACCTTACTGTAAAGTCTCACCATACGCATTAGATTAAAGGAGATAACCCTCTAATGTGTCCAGTCAAAAAAAGAATGCCTGCTTTCTAATGCTTCAAATTACATCAGAAAGCTTTTCTGGACAATTTATGAATTGAGGTGTCAAATTGCAGGAGCCAATGAGAAGACTATGCAATATTAGAGGGGATGGAGAAGAGATAGTTTCACCCATGAAGTTTGCTACAGTTAATGTAACCCAGAATGAGGCACTGTGGACCCAGATGACCCACAAGAGCAGGAATCCACTTCACTTCCTACACTTCTGCATAACAAACCATGTGGTGTCTAACCACAGTGTCTTACCAGAAACAGGTAGGGTGTCTTAAGAGCTAAAGACACCTATGTGCAAGTTCCACAGGGAGAAACCATACCAGCAGCACACACTAGAAACCACAGAAAGATATGATCAGTTTTCTTAAGTGAGTATTGCTAAGGGGTGCTAAGAAACCTGTTTGTCATGAAGCAGGGCATCATATGAAGCTGGCTGCTTTCCTGATTCTAAGATCTGGGATGTCACTGAAAGGATACCGCAATTTGTTAGAAACAGGGACTGTTATCCACTATTACTCTGTCATGGGGGTTTAACGATGAGCCAGCAGGGAAGAAGACCAGCCTGGCTGAACAGAGAGCTTTGGAACTCAGGAACAAAAGGAGATTTTATGATCTTTGGAAGAAGGGTCAGGTGACTCAGGAGGACTACAAAGATGTAGTGAGAACTTAATTTGACTACTGCAGTAAAAGACAATAATACTCCAAAGAACATTATTATGTCCTTGCATGGGTGTGGGGGGAAGCATACTGAGAAAGGATGAGGAAAGTGTTAGAGTAATTAATGCCTTGTTTTGCCTCAGCCTTTAATAGCAAGACCAGTTGCTCTCCAGGCACTCAGTCCCCTGAGCTGGAAGACAGGGATGGGGAACTGAAAAAAGCCTCAATAATCCAAGGGAAAATGGTCAGTGACTTCCTATACTACTTAAACACATAGAAATCTACAGAGCAGGATTAAGTCCCCTCAAGGAGTGTATGAGGGAAAAGGATGTTGTCTACCCAGACTTCAGTAAAGCTTTGGACACTGTTCCATTTAGCATTCTTTAGGAGACGCTACTCATGGCTTGAACAAATGTACTCTTGGCTAGGTAAAAGTCTGGATGGCTAAGTCCACAGGGTGGTGGTAAATAGAGTTAAATCCAGCTGGTGGTCAGTTACAAGTGATGTTCCCCAGGGCTCAGTACTGGGATCAGTCCTGTTTAGTATCTTTAGCCATGATCTGGACAAGGGGATCAAGTGCTCACCTGGTCAGTTTGCAGACAGTATCAAGTAGGGTAGGAGTGTTGATCAGCTTGAGGAATTCCTCAGAGGGAACTGTACTGGCTGAATCAATGGGTCAAGGCCAACCACATGAGGTTCAATAAGGTGAAGCCCTGAATCCTGCACGTGGGTCATAACAACCAAAGGCAGCTTTACAAGATTGAGGAAAAGTAGCTGTCAAGCTGCCTGGTGGAAAATGTCTTGGTCAGCAGCTGGCTGATAATGAGCTGACAGTATGCCCAGGTGATCAAGAAGGCTGAAGGCATTCTGGCTTGTGTCAGAAATAGTGTGACCAGCAGGACAGCACAATCATTTGCCTCCAGTAGGGGCCACACCTCAAGTAATACATCTGGTTCTAGGCTTATCACTACAGGAAAGACACTGGGGTACTGGAACATCTCCAGAGAAGAGGAACAGAGCTGGGTGAAGTGCCTGAGCACAAGTCTTAGAAGCAACAGCTGAGGGAGCTGGGGGTTTAGTCTGGAGATAAGGACTAGGGGGAAGGGACAGGGAGAGTGACAGGGATTAGGCAGAAACATATAACCCTTCCATGGATCCCGACAACATCTCATTGATCCTCTCCATCTGGTCTTCTTCATGGTGAGGGTCCTCTGCACTAAACAGTATAGAATCCAACGGATTAATGTAATTTTGGGCCAGGTGGAAACCCCTAGGTACCTCCCATGAGGAGGCAAGGTTTGACACTATCCTTGCAAGACTCAATCTGTTGCATTTGTATTACATGCAGTGCTTTTGGTGCAGGGTCTGGGGACCTCTTGGGGGGGTGGCCTTTGATGGGCCATACATGCCCTCTGCTTTCCTTCATGTGGGTGTCCAGTGGGTACAGATTTCCTGGACTGGGGCCCTCACAGCTAAGCTGGTATGCACAGAAGAGGATGGGTGTAAATTGCCTCTGACCAAAGGCTTTTTCACTACACACCCAAAACCTCTCCTCTTTCCTCTTGGGTTGGGGGAATGTGTGCAGGCCCAGTAGGAGATAACCCTGGGGTTATAGTCCCCTGTGAATGTATTCTCCCCCAGCTCAAACTTGAATCACTTTATTTTATCTCCATCAGCTTGCCATCCAGAGCCTCAGTCAGGAGGCTCATTCAGGGTGCAGTGGTCTTCCATGCAGCTTTTGATGTACAGTTGTGCTATAATAGACAAAAGTCCTTCATAAAGATGTTTAAGCCATAAACCACAATATTTCTGTCTCCATCATGGCCTCCCATGACAAAGACAAGATGGCAGATGGGCCTTAAAACTGTCATTCATTGTCCCCAAGCCTGAGACAATGAAAACAGTGATGGACAAATGCCCAAAAATGTAGTCCATCTGTTTTGTACTATGCTACCAGCTTCTGAACCACTCCACTGGTTCAGTTCCCTGAGGCATCACAGCTTTGGACCACTCTGCGGGACTCAGCTGGCACTTGGCTCAAGTATTATCTTGTCACTGCTTTTCAGAGCTGCAGTTCAGCTGTCTTTGCCACCTGGGGCTGCTTTCATCAAGTGACAGGAAGGGATGGGAAAGGTATGGGCAGCAGCAAGAGAGGCACAGAGCCCAAGAGTTCACAATGCTAGTTCCAGCAGCTTCCCGGAGGCAGAAATGGAACAAAATGGTGCCACTCACAGGATGCATTCATTTTAGTTCCCCCAAAGTCTCACAATGGTATGTGCAATACAGATTGGCAACCTGGCCATACCCATAGTGTTTTAGAATCCACCCACTCCTCAGCACCCATGAGCAAACCTGGGACAACATGCAAAATGCTCACCAAGGCCAAGAGAATGAAAAACAAAGGCAGACAGCTTCCCTCCACTCAGCACACTCTCTCATGACTGGAAAGGAATGCACTGCTTAGAAGCAAGAAAGAGTCCCTTTTCGCTGTCCCTAGCAATAATGTAAGGTGGTACTGAGTAACACTGGAGTCTTAGCCACGCTCCGTCCCACAGATCTAGGCCAAACCAGGATATAAAGCTTGTTAAATAGTTTGTTGGCTCATAATAAGCTAGTTAAATTTCAGGTAATCTTAAAACACAACAGGAAGCAGCAACATAGGTACACAGTCTGAATGCCAGATCCAATATACATGTTTAGAATAGTATGATATGTACATTATTACATGCAAGTTATGATTTTCAAGAACACTTCCTTTGTCCTAAAAGTAAATGAGCCTGACACAGTGAATAAGTAAACTGCTCAGTGATAATAGCTGCAACAATGCAAAATGCAAGTATCCTGAAAAAAAAGGGTACAGAAATCTTAGAAAGCTACATCAGAGACAATATGGTGCATGCTGCAATTTGAAATCCCTTAAAAGTACAATTGAACTTCAAAAGGTAAATAAAATGTTGTCATGTCATAAAAAATCCAGTCATCTTTGTGACTAGAATGGTGTTTTTATCCTTTGTGTGCATAACTAAGAACGCTTTCCCAGTGCTAAGCCTTGTAAATTCAGTATTAAACTAAAAGACAAAGTTGCATTCGTTTATTCTCATGCATTAGTAGAGAGAGTTTTCTTTCTAACAATACGTAGCATTGCAGCAAGGCAGCAGTTCACTTACTGATACTGAATTTACACTTGTAACTAACCAAAGCAATTGTAGTGAGGGTATTGTAGTGAGGAATACAGTGAACTCCAGCTCCTGCTTTGTTAAGCACACAGCTCAAGTAAGGAGTCAAGAAATTATCACAAGAGGTTATTAGCATGATGTCTTGCTGGGTCAGGAAGTCAGGAGATGTTACTTCTAAATAGAAATTTCATCATTTCGTCACATGCCAGCCTTCAAGTAGGGACAGGCAAGCATTCAGGGAAGGATCCTGAGAAAAGCCACAGCTTCTCTGAGGAGACACAGCCCATGTGCTTTTGAATCCGTATATTTTGTCTTGTGTGGCATAATGCCACCAAAAGCATCTTTCATTGTATCAACTATTTTGAGTTTCCATTAATGAAGTAGCACTTAGAAAAGCAGGGAAATAATTTAGTTTAAATAAATTAATGGAGTACTGTGGAAGACCAGACAGGTGCCGAAGCTGAACTGGGTAGCACCGCAGACCTGTTGGCTCTGGTACAGTGAAAACCATCGGAGAGAGAAACTCAAGGCAAGAAAAAAAATGAAGACATTATGTCTGGTGACACCGACTGCTCTGACAAAAAAGAGTATAACAAGGATATTACCTAGCGTAAGAAGGATAATCTAGAAGACTGTGCTTCTAAGGAGATCAGGGCAAAGGGGTCCAAAAATTTTGTATGGAATACTGACACCTATAAATACCAGTACACTAGTGTAATAAATGGCTTTGCTTTGCTGGCATAGCAGAGATCATGTCTCTCAATCTCCACAGAATATCTCAGAACATGTTTGCACACTAGCATATAGAAGGCTTAGTGTGGTTGTGATTAAAAATAATATTTATTCATGAAACTCTCCATCATTTTGTAAAATAATAACAGATGTGCTCAGTCCTCTACAACAACAAAAAATATGTTTGGTTCTTTTTCTTCTCCAGTTACAAACCATTGTTTAATATTTTGGGTACCATAGGCCATTTTTATGTTTCTTTTATTATTACAATAATATCATTCACATAATATATAAAGAAAACAATTGCTTCAAACCTCACATGACAAACAAGCTTTGGTAAGGCTGTTCATTTGATGAATGGGACAAGTGTATTAGTTAAACACTCTCTCTTTGCTAGTGAAATTGTATTGTAACTGAGTTTTGCCCCAACATATGGCCCATGGATAAATGGAAATACACACTTGATTTTTCTGAAGAATAAATAAAGGCTTATGTTAGTGTGTTAAACTAACTTTGAACACCAATGTTGCAAATACCCTAGAGGATTCTCATGTATTTCAATACTAAAATGAGACTGGTTACAACACATATGGATTACTTTAAAGGCACAAAATGAAAAAGATTATTTTCACAAATGTCAAACTTATTGTTAGCAGGACTTACAAGAGTGTGCATGAGACTGAATATATAACACAGCTAGAAGAATTCTTCATACAGTCAATAAATAATATCTCAACATTTCTATCTCAAAATATAATGTTTTCACTGCTGCTTTTTTCTACATAAATGGAAAGTACATATAAGCAATAAACCTTCAAAGAAAAAAATTATTCAGCTACATCAGTGACAGTGAAATTCACTATTTAGACCTTAAAAATTACATACTAACATAATTTCTCAGAAAACTCAAATCAGTGTACAGCTTTATTTTGCAAAACAGCATCAAGATTGAAAACCCGCTGAGGTCTCAGGACCTTTGTCCTAGGGTAACTTTATGATCTTGTATCTCCAATCATCTGTTCTGTCTGTATTGTGTATTGAGTTCTGTGCCTTTAAGCAAAGCAAAGAATGAAGAAGCCCCAGATTTGTTTCAAAAACAGCTCTCACTCCTGCACATTCCTCTCTGGACAGTGTTCCTCTGAACCACAGACAGGCAGCTGGGACAGAGATCTTTTTAGTTAGTTTTAGCTAGCTAGGGCAGAGAAGTTCCCTGGAGTGTTTTTCTTCTTTTTTTTTTCTTGAGACTGTTTAAATCTGCTTCAGACTGAAAACTCAAAAGAGCACCGAGGGCTTGTGCCTGGGGCCCACCGGGCCTGGACCTCCAGAGGGACCCTGTTCAGAAGTTTCCTTCCAAATTTGCCCTAAACCAAGACAGCCTTTCAAGGCATGTGCTGGAGAAGAAGAAGGAAAAAAAAAAGATACTGTAATATTGAGTTTTTAGCTGAGATACAAATGTATTTGCCTTCTATGTTTTGTACTGAGAGTTTTGAACATACGCTTTTAATTCACACCGTTTTCATCTGATTGACAAAGAGGAGCTCTAGCATCTGGACCAGTCACAATAGGGTATTTCTTCCACTCTTCCCCAGTCAAGCTCACCTCAGCTTCCAACAGTCAACCGCTGTGATTCCCCCTGTCAGCCCAACAATAAGAACAGGTTTTGCCCCCACATGTCCCTCTGGAATTAACATCCACAGTGCACCAGCATGCAAGGTACAAGGCCTTGTATTTTTGTAGTTCTGATGTGCCAGGCCATCAGATGCACACTGTCAAGAAGACACAATTCTCCTGTGTCTCTACATGGCTAGAGGAAGGACCCTTCTAGCCCAGGCTGTCATTCCCCTGCTGGGCATACATTCTGGAGTACATACATTCTACACCCCTTTAAGGGGATCCAACATGTCATCCTCCCTTCTATTATGCCTGACAGCTTGGCTACAGGAAACTGGAACAACACCCATTCCGGTGGAACTCTGTCCATAAGTATAGTCTTTCAGTTCAGGCACTTGTACTGCCAGGATAGAAGTGGTTTCTCCATCCCACTTTTACATATCTTTTCCATGGTCACACAGGGGGAGCCACAGGTCAGCATGTGGGTTGTACCCTCAGTCCCTAGCTGGGGGATGTCTGTTTCTGATAAAAAGGCCTCTGGTCTGTACTGACAAGACTTGGAGAAAGTCCTGTTTAAGCTCCTTCCTGAGTTTCTGATGAATCTCTTCAATCTGACTTCCATTTTCTGCATATACTCTGACAGACTTGTTTCCACAGCTGAGATTCTTGCTTGTGTTGGGCAGCACACAGTGCCTGCAAATGCCTGGAGCATCTTTATCATAGTACCTACTGTCTTGTCCCCCTCATTCCACTGCATCATCGCTAGGGCAGAGGCGTATTCTTGTCACCCAACTCGTGAAAGTTTTAGCCACATCACTGATGGATAATTTACCATGTCTGGACTCATAATTGTTTGTTTATCTGAGAAAATGATCTCTATCACCGCCACTTCTCTCAGGCATTGAATTCCTTGTTCCATGGTCTTCCAAGAGCTTTGTTGCAGCTGAATATCTTTTTGGCACAAATATCTTTCCTTTACAGTTCTTAAGAGCAGTGTTTAGAGGCTGACAGCTTCAGGTCTCTTTGTCATCCTTCAGTCAATACTCACATTGCGTGACAGAGATGCCTCACTTCAGTACCATCCAAAATCATACCATCACCTGAGGTGTCCCAGGATTTGGACCAACCAACTTAATAGATTCATCAGGCCATTGGGTTAAATCTTTTCTTAGAAAGCAGACTCTCCATAATGATTTCTGGTTCAGGTTCCTCTGTTGACTGTTAGGATCCTGCCTCCCCATAATCATCTACCGGGTGAATGGATTTGGGTTTGTGTTTCCTTCTCTGGACAGGGGCTATTGCTATTGGCTTAGGCTCCCCATCTGGTTTAGCTGTAGCTGGAGTGACTGGGGTGTCTCCTGATTTATCCTCCTGCCAATCTGGCTGTATCTGCTGCCCTATAGTTTCTAGCAGCGTGTGGTAAGCCGTAGCCAGGGCCCAGCATATTGCAATGAGCTTGTTCTTGTTAGAGTTGTCATTGCAATTTTCTTTCAAATATTTCCCCATCTTAGCTAGATTCTGAAGTTGTTCAGGGAAAAAGTTCCAAGCTATCAAGGCAGAGAATTCCTTCAAGGTTTGGCCTGTCTCCTACATCCCACACCAATCAGAATTTTCTACAACTGGGGCATATCTCTGGAAATCTCGGCCCTAATTCTAAACAAGCTGCAGCCCATATAGAGGAAACCTACCAGAGAAAACATGGAAAGTAGTATCTTTATCATCTAGGGGAAACCGAACATTTTCAAAAGGTGATATGCCAGATCTAAAAGGGAAAAAGGAGATAAAAGGCTGGGGAAAATCGTCTCCTACTTTTCCCCTATCAGACTGTGTGTAATTATTAATACCTCTAAAAAGGCTACCCAGACCAAGACACAGAAACAGCAGAGAATGCAAAAACCCAGTACCTCTCAGTACCTCTGGTAAACTTCTAAAATATTAAAACTTTTAAATTAGCACTGGAGCACATCAATATAGCAATCTTGATTTGTAAAAGCCATATGCAGGGGGCATAATTGCCCACATATATGGCTAAGTAAACATGCCTACATGCCAGAGAGCCATTATTAAAGCAAGCAGTACAATGACCACTGAGTGCCATACCAAATTCAAATCAGAATGTAATTTTTTTTCACTTTCTCTTGCCCTTTAAGTTGGGTGCCAAATTCTGCCTTGGTTTAGTGACAAGATTAGGAAAAATGAGTGAGTCATTTCCTCTGAAAAGGGTTCTAATAATCCGTTTCTGCCAATAGAAAATGAACACTAGTGGATGAAAGTGAAAAAGACCCTACTGTGTATTGACAAACAGAATGCCCAAAAGATATGGGGAAATGGTAAATAAATGCTAGATATTCAACTGTCAGACCTTTCCCCCTCTCCCACATGCTGGAACAAAACCCCTAATGCCAGGAAAAAACCCTAAAAACAAACTAGCTTATACTACGTTATAGAAGATGGCGCCAGGTTCACTCTCAGGGAAAAAAAACACACACACACACACAAAAAAAAAAAAACCCCAAAAAAAAAAAAAAAAAAACCCACAAAAAAAAAAAAAACAACCCACAAAAAAAAACAAACAACAAACCACACAAAAAAAAAAACAAACAGGAGATTAACGCAGCAGCTGGTGATTCTCCAGCATTGATCCACTCTCCACAGCAGATGGAGCAGTTGGGTTAGGTGTGCTTTCTTTCTCCGTCTTGGGTTTCTCTGAGGTGTGGGGCTGAAATGGAGAGGATGCTCTCTCCCACTGATCCCAACAGAACAATCCCTCTTCTGCATGTCCCATTTCCTCTGGTCTCAGACTAAACAAAATGTCCAGTTCACCTCGAAAAATTGACAAAGGACTGCTGCTGCAGCTTCTCCAAGGCCAGAGAAGGGGAAAAGCTTCTTGCCTGGGCTAACAAAAAACAAGCTAGCCCAACAACAACCCAGACCACACCATACCCTTGGATGCTTGGGGAGTGAGGCTTTGAAAAAACCTTCCAGCAAGCCCATGGCTTCCCCCTCCTCAGACCCACCTTAAAGATACATCAGCCATTTTTGGGCATAAAGCAGAGGATCAGGGAATAGACTATCATAAATCACCTCAAGACACAAGCTACCATAACCATGTGGTATTCATAGGCAACATCTGCTAGCTTCGTGTGTTCTGGGTTTCAGGGATATATGGAACACAGAAGTAAGTCATGCATAGAAAGGAGCAGCATAAACATCACACCAAAATCCCTTCTCTCAAGGACAGTAAGCACCAATCTCTTCTCAAAATAGTCTACTGCTGCAGCAAAACTTTTTCCTTTCCTTTTTCCTACCTTTCAGATTTCCTCAAATAAAGGACCACTTTAATGTGCAGTACAAGATTAAGAGGAGGTAGAGACATTACTTTTAAAAAACAAGCAATAGTTTCTGTATTTTTCTCTCAGATGAACTAGTATTCTGTAATAAATATGGTACATTAATTCGTGTTTTGGTATGTAGAATATAAATATGTTCTGTAAAATAAAACTGCAAGCAGGTGAGGCATGAACCAGCTAATCTCAAGTCGGGCAACACCCAAGAACTACCATTCAGGGAAGGACAATGTCTTGTTGGAACCGGGATTCCGCTATAGATAACAGAATGAAAGGCAAATCAAGATCAAAATCAGTCCTCCGGGGGCAGCAGAATTGTGAAGTGCCCAGCCATCACCAGAGATGCTATCAGGGGGACACTGCTCCATTCAGAAATTTGTCTCCCATTCATACAATGGAGGGAAGAAGTTAACACCCATCCTTTCTCGAGGAAACCCCATTCAGCTGACAGGATGGAGGAGGTGAATGTGAAAAGCCACCTCGAACACAAAGAACTGTGGGGAAATCCTCTGCCGTGGGCCAAATAAACTGTATAAAACAAGGACCCCGAAACAGACCAATTCACGAACGAGGGGGTTACAGCACACTAGAGGCTGTAACTGGTTCACCCTGTGTCAATCCCGGGCATTGGAACTGTGCTTCCAATTGTTGGTTTTGCCTAAATTTTTGCCTTTAATTAATTAATTAATTCTTTAATTAATAAAATTATATTTTATTAATTAGAATAAAATTGGCATTTATAACATAAACTAAATATGTTTCCCTTTTATTTTAAAAGCTGCACCAGTATATTAGTCCTTTGAAAAAAGGAGTTCAGAGTTTTCCAGTTCATAAAGAACTTTGTAGCTTAAGCAATTATGTTCATGCCACGGCATGTACTTCTCTGCCATTTATAAAAGGGCCAGAGACAGGTACATATACATTTACCAAGTTCCTCTAAGGGTGTTTTTATTACTCCACCTTATGGGAGCTGTCTCTCAAACAGCCTTAATAATAAAATTCAAGAGTCCTCCTCTCTGCTCTTGAGCATTTAAATCTGATGGATTGATGAAACACTGTGGACTCATTCTCTAAATTAATGCTAGGCAACACAGAAAAGAAAAATGAAAAGCAACCTCTTAAAAATGACTGAAGCTGCTTTACTAGATCATCATTAAGGGGACAGTCGAAGAAAAGGGTATAGGATATGTATTGTATGTGTATGTTTGTTTTACTATGTGATTAAAAAATGTTAGCAAAGGGTAGGTTGAGATCTTGAGGGTATTGTGAAAGAGCTATATTGAGGTGTTTAGCTCCAGAACACCAGTTAACACCAGAGGAAATCTGGGCTTACAAATCTTGAAACTTCAATTTTCCAAATATTTTTATAACATAATTTGAGAAGAGAGAGAGAACTTTGACCTATTTCTATGAAGACAGGCTGAGTGAACTGGGATTATTTAGCCTGGAGAAGAGAAGGTTCTGGAGAGACTCATTGTAGCCTTCCAATACTTAGAGGAGGCTGGTAAAAACATGGGAGAATGACTATATAGGCAGATAGTGACAGAACAAGGGGAAACACTTCTAAAATTAAGATGAGAGATTTAGATTAGAGGTTAGGGAGAAATTCTTTACTCAGAGGGTGGTAAAGCACTGGGACAGATTGCCCAGAGATTGCCCATCCCTGGAAATGTTCAGGCCAGGCTGGACGGGGTGTTGAGCAACCTGGATTGGTGAGTGATATCCCTGTGCAAAGCAGGCCTGTTGAAACTAAATGAACTTAAAGGTTGCTTCCAACCCAAACCATTCTATGATTCTCTGAGGTCACCTGTCAGCCTCCTCTTCAAACTAGACAAAACCTGTGCCCTCAGCTGCTCCTCAGAGGACAGTTCTTCCAGCTCCTTAGTCAGCTTTGTTGCCCTTCTCAGAATGTATTAAAGTACCTTAACATTCTTTTTAAATTGTAGGGTTCAATTTATAGGATTACACGTTTTTCCCTACAGAATGAGAATTCAATTAGTAGAGCTATAGTGAATTATTTCAGGATGTGCTACTTCAGAATGCATTTCCTTGTGAGGCCCTTTGCAAAGAGGAAACATGGTCTGAAAATACACTAGCTATTCATTTGTTTTCAAGCGTAACTTAAATCACACTTATAAATTCTAGGTCATTTGAAATCCCTGCTCTTTAATGACTGTCTTTTTTCCTCAAGAAAAAGAGGAAACACATGAGTTCCCTTTCTGGACAGGGAACACTCATGGCAAAACAATCTATCCCTAGTCTCACTTTGCCAGCTGTTACTTTAGATTATGTTCAGACATGTGCAAGGATCTGTCTTACCAGTCAGTTTGCATCAAAATGTTCTGATTTTGTGTTTTACCATAGTCTGTAAGTTTTGTGGACTTATTACACCAACTTTGCAAACTAATTATGAGAACTCTACAAGACAATTTGATTACTTCTCATAGCTGCATTTATCAATTAAAAAAAAAAGAAAAAAGGAAATTCCTTGGTACCTGAATAACATCATTGTTTGAGTCCATGTTTCCATGGACCCTCCACAGAAAATGAGAAGTACAGAGATGGAATTAGAACCTTTAGAAAAAATAAAATATATAAAGCTTTAGATGCATAAAGTAGAAATCTAACCCTCAGCTTTAAGTTTTACATGCCCTAAGTCCTAGTTGTCAGTGTAGAAGGACACAGCTTCAGGCCTAGTGATAGAGTTTAGACACAACAAAAATAGAGTACTGTTTATAATTCTTAGTATGAATTTCATGCACAACAAGAGAGAACTTTATGCTAGTAAGACAGAGTTTTACATTAATAGATATGCTATGTGCGTAAGTTTTGATGCTGTTTTTCGTAGTTTTACAAACTTTAGAATTGTACCTAGATTGGTTAGTGTGTAGATAAAATATATGAATATGTATTTTGTAATTTGACATAAAAAAGCCTCTGGGTTGGAAGTGAAGGTATCTGTATCGGGATCGGTCGTTCGATTGATCATCTAGTCTACTGATCTAACCTCCACTTTCTGCAGCCTGGGGAAGGAGCCCTGCCAGGGAGCTGAATGGGATTTTAAAGGTACCATCTATTGCCTGGGATCTGGGCCCTGGGGTCCTGTCCCTTCCCCTGCGAGGGTTCGGGACCCCAGGACCCCTCCTTGCCCCTGCGATCCTGTCCCTTCCCTTTCCCCCTGCGGCGGATGGCCCAGGACTCTGCTCGGGGCTGCAGGAGAGTCTGTGAGGGTTTGGGACCCCAGGGACCACTCCTTGCCTCTGCGATCCCTGTGACCGAGAACTGTGTGGGTTTGGGACCCCGGGACCCTTCCTTGTCCCTGCGACCCCCTGGACGGGAACTCTGTGCGGTTCGGGATCCCTCACTGTCATCATGACCCTGTGATCGGGGACTCTGTGTGGATTTTGGACTTCGGGACCCTTCTCTGTTATTATGATCCCCGTGGCTGGGACCCCTGTCTGGTATCTGTGATCTTTTGATCCCTTTCTGTTGTTGTGACCCCCCAGCTGGAAAAATCCTGCTTGGGGTCAGGAGAAAGGAGGCTGATTTACCGGGAGGCTGTAATGTCAGATTTATGCTTGCTTATAGTCTTACTAGAGTTTTGCTTGTTAGGAATTCTATGCTTTGCGTGCTGTTTCATTAAAACTTTGTGTGTTAAGATTTCTATGTTTTGGTTATTGTTTTATTTAGACTTTGCTTGTATATGTTTATGTTTATATGGTTGTATTGTAAGGCCGCTTTTGGAACTCTCGCACCTTCAGATACATGCTTTTATATAATAAACCACTTTGCTTAGATACTAAAATGTTGTAAGACCTTAAGAGATTTGTAACCCGTTAAATGACCTTGGCACATCATCATAATTTTAATCATATTGACATTCTCAAGTATTTTCTAGTGGGTGTGTAAAAAAAGAAAAAAAGGTAAAGGATGTTGCAGCTATCTTTAGGCACAGGGGGTCTTTTAAACAGTCACAGTTGCTGTTAGTCATCTGGCCAGCGATCTCCTTACCTAAGTCAGCATTATCAACAACAACCTTCCATTTCTGTCAATAGTTATTGAGTTTGTTAAAAAACCTCAGCAATTTTCATTCACACTTCTGAAGAATAAGGCATATCCCTGCAGACAGCAATGCAACAAATTGTATTGAACTGACCAACCAATTAGTGTTTCATCTGTTGTAGCTTTTAAAATGTCTGGACTAATTTGGCACTTCTCCCCATGAAAATTAATAAATGGAAGATCAGATTATGTGGGTATTTTCTTTCCTAGGAGACAGAGATCCATTGTGAAAGGCATTGGACTGACACAAGCAGCTTCATATTCAGAGCCCACCCACATAGCCTGTCCATTGCCCAGCCAAATGGCGGAGGTTGTATCTGCTGTCCAGGTGGTGACAAGAAGGCGGCAAATGGGCGAAAGCCTCATTAACACGTCTTTTAGACTCCACCCTTCATGTTTTGCTGCCATCAAATAAATGAAGCTCATGATCAGGTCTTCTGATTTTTGATTGCAGAAAACCTTCTCCTTCTTGTTTGGTGTGTGAGTGGTAGCTGTCTTAATTCTTAAATTTCCTGCTGTTCAGGAAACAGGACCTGTTTGGCCTGTATTCCTGCTGTAGCTTTCTGTAGCTGTGTGACTTCTTAGCTAGACTGAGGAGTGAAAAATGAATCAACTTACATAGAATGGAATAGAACAGAAAATAGAATAGTTGCATGGATTTACAATGACCAATTGCCTGACCACTTCAGGGTTGAATGAATAATTACTGAGAGCATTGTCCAAAGGTATTATAGGCATGGGGTATTACCTACCTCTCCAGGAAGCCTGTTCCAGTATTCATTGTATTTATGCTATCATCTACTATCAATCCTGAATGAAGTTTGGAATTTCACATGTACAAAATGTGAACATGCAATACAATTGAGCTACATTCTCTAGTAGATGAAACATTCCTTTTCACATATATGTAAGTTCCTACCAGCTTTTTATATTGATACATATCTTATTTGTCTCCTGTTGTAACTTGAAAAGCAGTGGCAAATTCCAATTTATTCTGCCTTAAAAGTAAGATAAATTTAAAATAACAAATCCCAGTTTTTTAATCATTTTGATTTTAGAAAACCCTCTTCAATAGCTACAGATGGAGGTTTGTAGTAATAGTTCTTATAATAACCTTTGCATACTTATATTAAGTAGTAAGCAAATACATTTGACAGTAAATAAATTTTAAGCAACAATGTATCCCATGTTATTGGGCTACATCCAAATGTAATTTTTGGGTGGGACTTCAGAAAGCTCACAGACTTTTTACTGAAATTGAGCTAAAACCCTGTTAGGTTTCAGTGAAAGGTAATGGTAGATTTTTAAAAAATTTTTCGTTACAAGACATAGGATGGGCCTGGAATCCAGTCCCCGCTTTTTGTGTATTGTAGATTTTTATGCTAATAAAGAACTGGTTAAGACTAAAATGCAAGTCTTTCCCTTACATCTGTGTTCAAAAACCAGTAGATTCCTTCAAGAGGATGTTAATCATACTCTTTGCAAGTTGAAATAGCTTCTGTAAGAGGGACTGTGTAGTTAGAACCTGCAGAATCACCTTCTCTTCAAGAGCACCAACTGAGGGATAGATTGTAAAATCATCTAACTATAGAAGGATGCAGTCTGGAGACTAGTTTTGACATATGCTGCTCCTTGAAGCTAACTCTAATGTGTGTGTATCAGGAAGGAGGACAATTTATTAAACACACATTTAGTCAGCATTTGTTTTTGTTGAACTTGACAGCTTGCTGTACAGTATAATCTCAAATATGTTTAGCATTCTCAGTTTTATTTATCTTCATGCATTTTGCAGGAGGTTTTTTTGTATTACCACTTAGCAAAACTTCTGTTGCTTGGTGTTACTGGAAAGAAGGGAGGTATTTGGCTGGAATGTGCAGGATCAATGCATCTACTCAGCAATACTGTGTTGTCAGTCCAAACTTTAGAACAAAATCAGAATCTTAATTAAAATAGTATTTATGTTATGAATTAGAATGGGATACAAAAATTCAAGTTTATTCCTGAGCATCCCAAACAGAGCTTGTTACATATCACTTGCTAATATTTACAACCAGCAGCCAGCAGCAGCTTTGCAAAAGCAGAGAAAAGGACTAGTATGAGATTCTGCTGATGTATCATCTGAATCTTCTTGGAGGTCATTGCTAGTGTATTTAGCTCTGCTTCCTTACTTCCACAAGACAAAACAAAAGAGATGATTAAAAGAGAGTTTTTTCCTACTCACCTGGCAAGGGAAGCAGTTGCCTATGTGGAGGAGAAAAAAATAGCCTGTAGCAACATTTTGCCTGCTTGGAATTGCCATTTGCTGCTGGTTCAGAAAATGCTACCTTGGGAGGAACAGCTAGTTAAGGAGATGCACCTCTTGAGATATCCTGAGAAATGTCCCCATGGGAGTCTGATGATCAACTGGAAAGGCAATGGGGGAGATAGATGTGGAAGTTGAACCCCTTGATTAATAAGAAGTCAAAAGCACATTGACAAGCTTAATTAATTTGCAGTTAGACTTGGAATCACAAGACAAATCACAAACTGAAACAGAAACACAGAAAGTAGTTGAAACAGAAAGGGCATAGTAAGACTCCAAAAGCACACAGGCTTTTTTACCTCATTTTTTGTGTGCAAGTTTGAGTGTCTAGCAACCCCTTAAAGTTGAGACTGGCTTAGAATTAAATATGTTCCAAAACAATGGAACTATTGACTATTGTCATAGTCAATGGTTTCTGTTGGGCAAACAAAATGAAGACCTTGGAGGGTTGTTAACTCCATTTTTTAGACAAAATATCTCTATATATTATATATATATATATATATATATATATATAGAGAGAGAGAGAGAGAGAGAGAGATAGAGATATATATCTCTATATATATAAATACATCTAAATGTAGAATCAGTCAATTAAGATACTGACTAGTATTACTAGTGCACTAATAATAGTGTACCAATTGCTAATATTAAGAGAAAAAATTAGCACGTCAGGATAATAGAGGTATAGTAGCATCTACATACCATAACCAAATCCAGTGCAGTTGAAACTAAGATAGAAATGGCTGGTGTGCTCTCCCGCCTCTCCTGGAAAGGCAAAAGTTTCTATTAGATCCTTTCTGTTAAAGTATTATGATTTGCTTTATGCAATGGATTGTTAAGATAACAGCATGAAGATATGAATAGGTATAGCTATGCTGCTGTTGTGTGATTTTATGATAAAATCTATGCAGGCTTTGTGCGGTGAAATACATTACATGATTTAAGATAATTTTTGCAATGGATTGAATATTTTTGATGCCATTTTTGCCATTGCTTATTAAAAGTACTGAGATTAAAAAAATCTACAGTAACCAGTTCTCTAGTTCTATAGCTTAACTTTAATCACAGGTGAACAGAAAAGCAGACATTATTTTTAATTCTTTCCCATGCCTACTTTCTCTAAAGGCAAGAAGCCCAACACCAATTCATTTACTATGATGTGTGTAGAGGCTTGCCATCCCTGCTGCATTCCTGGATGCCATGTTCCAAGGCTGTAGCACAAACACAGCATGAGTTCAGTTACCGTTGTGCTCCAAGATAACACTGTAGCTGTGGACTAGACACCTCTTCATCCAAATCCTCTTTGCATCTCTGTGCATCATACATTAACCCAGGCTGTCAATTCGTAGAATCCTCTGCACACTGTTCTTACCGGTGGAGGATGCTATGGCCCTCTTCTCAGCATCTCAGGTGGCACACTTACCACAGAGTACAAATTTATTAAATAAAAAGAACAACAAATAAACAAACAGACCTGCATTAGCTGGAAGAGCTGAAATAGTAAATCTTCACAGGTAGAGTCTTGATGGAAAACTAGGGCTCTCGCTCTAAAAGCTTTGCCAGTAACTCTTGCAGAAAATAATTGAAAGATTGATATTGGATGCAACATCTTTTGACAACACAGTTGGATCTGGAAGGTGTTCTTTTTTTATTTATGTAGGCTTTTGATGAATTATCTTCTTTCTCTCTATGGGGTTTTAATGCTAAGACATAATGAAAATTTAAAGACATCACTCCTCAGGACTCTAGGCTTATGTCCACATCAGGAATTTGCAAGACATGATCTTGTTGCATGACTTCCATACTTATGCCTTTTTCACTTTGCAGGTAACCAGTGGATTTCTATTCACCTATAGAATCAAAATGTCTACTATCACAACAATCAATAATGATGTATTGCAGATGACCCAAGACAGTGGTTCACTTTGAGGGGTTTTTTATGCTATAGAGCACTATTGAGTAGAACAACAACTCCCATGCCTTTGCTATAAACATGTGCTGGAAGGAGAGCAACCTTGACTAAGATCTTTTGTAACAAGGCACTACTGTGCACTCCCATGGATCTCAAACAGGAAAGTACTGCCCCTGGAAACTCAAAGGAGCGGAATATCAAATGCTTAAACATTCTAGTTTGCCCTAGATGTTTTCTGCTGTATGTCATAGCCAGGACATCTGGGTCCTAGGGAGCACAGGAAAGGCAGAAGGAAGGTGTGGGGATACAGCTAAAGAGCAGGACTGGGAGTACTGCTCAGTTCATTACAGAAGTGGACATGTTAGCATTAATAGGCCATAAGCATTTGCAGGCAGTGTGGCCCTGGTAGGCTGTACACTGAAGAGGGAAGTGGAAGATAATGATATGCTGAGTACATTTAGCTTACGTAAGCCTGTACTTGCTTGTACGGGTCTGTGCTTGCCTATAGTTAAGCAGTGTTATTGAGAAGCATAAGATATGATTGCTATAGTTATTATTGCTTAAGCAAGCAGCTATTTTTAATAAAAGCTGAAAATGAAATGAAGCTTTGTGATCAATAAACTGAATTTTTGCATCTGAGCAATAGTCCTTCTCTTGGATCACCAACAGAAGGAAATAAAAGGAGCCTAACTGCAAGTATATTAACTCCATCCCTTCAGCAGAAAACCACCAGACAGTATTGCTTTGATACAGAAAAAGGGTGTTGCCAGACATCTTCTGGAAGTCAGCAGTCCCAAGAACAAAATCAAGACATTCAGGGTGGGGTAAAGTCAAAATATGGCAATGGATATTTGTGTAAAAACAACCTGTTAAGTATGGTTGTGCCTAGCTGAGGAGTGACCTGGTCAGTGCACTGGAAATATGACAGGGATTTGAAGCATTGTGTTTTGGATTCCTCTGATGCGTACACAGAAAAAATTACTGTTCCATGGGATGCAACTGTAGATGAATTGCTGGGAACTTCAGAGGAGAGAAGCATTGGCTGGCTAATGAAATAAAGAGTGTCTTATGATGAATTTCTGGAAAGGCTGCCTGAAGAGGTTCTCATTAGAGGTGAGGTTGTGGTTGTTTTTGGGCACTTGCCCATATATCACTGCCTGGGCTAAAGGGAAAAAAAAAAAAAAAAAAAGGTTAGCTGGTAAAAATATATAGGTATTTAAGCAGATACAGAATGATTTTGGCTGACTGAAAACATCCTCATCATGCCCCATAATTTATAGAGACTATTTCATGTAACTCTTGCTGGGTTATAATATTTTATCTATGATCATTATATTGTGATGAATAATTGTGTTTAAACTAATGCATTTCAGCCAGGAAAGAGATTATTTTGCATTAGTTTTTCAACTTAAAAATGATGGAATTAAAATGAGGAGTTATATGCAACCATCCGTTGTGTATCAGCATAAATATGGTAAGTAAGCTAAATCTATGAAAAATCATATTGTAAAAATGTTGCTGTAATCTAGAGTTTTTTAACACAGAAAATATATTTTAACACTGTACTTGTGTAACAATAAAAATAATTTGCTGTGAAAATATTTTACTTGTTGCATTCCTCAAGCAAAATACTCAAAGATTGTTTTGTATCTGTGTATGACAAGAGTTGTACTTGTCTTCACTGGCACAGGTAAAATGGGCCTGGGTTGACTTGGCTGAGATCTAGCATGCAGTGTACCTCAGCACTGCCTCACAGAATTCATTTGTCAATCAGACATTGTCTTTCACACATTTACATTTTCTTCCTTATAAAGAAGGAGAAGGAGAGGTAGCAAGGAAATCACTATTACACACAAGAGCTCATCAACCTGCATGAGCTATGCTCCTATTAGAGGCAGACTGTAATGTAAAGGTACCTTTCTTGTTCTGTCTTTGCAATGTCACAGTTTTCTATGAACCTCCTGATTTGTAGCTGATTCAGTTCTACTACATAGCCCTAACATTATTACACTGCTAATATATTTTTGTAAGATGAAATTTCTAATTTAGAATACTATATTCTTCTGCTGTGAGACTACATGTGAAAGTACAACTTTCAGTTCAAGTGGGAAGCGTTCGAATGTTGACATGAATTTTAAAAAAACCATCAGGAAATGCATAGTTGAAATTAACTGAGTTTCCCCCTTTTCCCTTCCTTCCTTCTCTCATCTTGGTTCCTGTGAACACAACTCCATCTTTGAAATAACAATTGCATTTCCCCAGCATTATGCTTCACACAGAGACAGTAGTTATTAGCTTGTTCATGAGATATCCATGGAAAAGGACCGAAAAAGTGCATTAAGTATCATGTCTGGAGTACATGTCTCCTATGCTGCCTGTCATAAAGGGAATATGATTTTGGGATAGCTTCACATCTGCTTTAGAGACTTGACCCATAGTCAGCCTGCTGCAGACCACTTTTTTAATTGACTGCTGCTTTTAAACTTCTGTTCTGCTTCCCTGCATCTTTGCTAGCCCCATAACTTGGCTATCAGATCACAGGTCTCTTCCCATAGCCACACAAATATCCAAAAGTATCCACATGGGCAGATCAGGCAGAAACAAAATAATAAGGGATTGTATCTTTTATTGTGAAAACACTCTTCCATTCACACAAATTAGAAAGTAAAGACATTTTTAAAGGCCGGGGGAGGGGTTGTCTATGGGAAAATATGAGAGGATGAAGATGGACATGTTGCCACATAATATCATTGAGTTTCCAACCTGTTTCAAGAGTTGTTTAAAGAATTCAGTGAAGTGAGAGAAGGTGCAGAAGTGCAGAGACATTCTGTGCTGGACATGGACAACTGAATATCTGTAAGCATTGCACACACCACGAGTAAGCACAGTAATGGCAATAAGTTAGTCTTAATTCAAAGGTAGAAACACCATTTTGACTGGTTCACATTACCATGTATAGATACTCCCCAGCTGCAAATTTTGTAATGCTAATCAAACTTAGAGATGGTGGGAGGAATACAGTACCACAGAGAAAAGAATCACAGATTTCATTACCAGGTAATCTCAATCTATAGCTTCAAAACCTCCTTTTTGCTTCAGTCCCCATGATGGAGAAGCAAAGGTCACTGATGTGACGTGGTGTCAAAAGGAAGTGTTATAAGGAAGTACAATGCAGTGTGCAGAGGGCATAACAGACATTTGTTTTAAATTACTGCGACAGTATGACCTGAAAGTAATCAAAAAACCTGAGAAAGCAAAGAAAATTATGTGGAAAAAAAATGGTAGAAGAAAGCAGAAAATTACTCACCTCTAAAAACAAATGCAAATATCAGGTATGATTTTTTAGCAATGCGCTACTTGAAAAATAGCCAGGGTGACACAGATGTCTCTGTGGTACACTGATATCAGCACTCTTATGCTCAAAAGCAAAAGCAACTTGGCTCTAAAATTTGTATTCGTACACCGTTTATCATAGCGCACTACTCTCCTCCACTAAATAGGCTGTGGAGTAGAGTTCCACTCAGTTAAACCTTATTGTTATTTCTTAGTTTTGGAACAAGGAACACCATTCTTACTTACTAGCTTTATTAACATGGTTCTTTGGGGTCTCTGCCAGAGAGCTCCTCTGTTTAAGGTGCTGTATAAATACATCATAGCAGGTCCATGCTGCTTCTCAGAAGAGTACTAACTACAGCTCTGCCCTGCTATTTCTCTCTTCCCTTGCCCTGATGATGGAGACCATGTTTCCAAAAAAATCTTCTGCAAAATAAAACATGTTATTTCAAGTTATTTCACAGCTTCTCAAGTTACTTTGGCTCCACCAAAAAAGAATGCTCTTGTTGCGGTTCGATATTGGCCAAATGCCAAGCACCCACAAAAGTTGATCGCTCACCCTCTTCTGCCACAGTTGGGCAGAGGAGAGGGGAGAAAAAATTTAATGAAGAGCTCATGAGTTGAGATAAGGACTGAGAGAAAAACACTCTAAGGGTGAACAGGTTCAAATTTAAAGGTACAAAGTAAATTTATTAATAGATTAGAGGAGAATAATGAGAAGTAAAGAGGCCTTTAAAACACCTTTTCCCCCCAGCCTCTCCCTCTTTCCTACCAATAGTGCAGGGAGATGGGGCGGGGGGGTTTTGGTCAGTTTGTCACTGGAGATCTTTTTCTGTTCGCTCAGAGAGAGGAGTCTTCTCTGCTACACTGTGTNTAAAGGTACAAAGTAAATTTATTAATAGATTAGAGGAGAATAATGAGAAGTAAAGAGGCCTTTAAAACACCTTTTCCCCCCAGCCTCTCCCTCTTTCCTACCAATAGTGCAGGGAGATGGGGCGGGGGGGTTTTGGTCAGTTTGTCACTGGAGATCTTTTTCTGTTCGCTCAGAGAGAGGAGTCTTCTCTGTTACACTGTGTGGTCCCTCCCACAGGCAAACAGTCTTTCTGAAACTGCTGTGATGTGAGTCACTAATCCACGGGGTGCAGCCTTCTAAGGATAGGCGGCTCTAGTTTGGAATCAAGGGCCTTTTTCCNTCCCCCCAGCCTCTCCCTCTTTCCTACCAATAGTGCAGGGAGATGGGGCGGGGGGGTTTTGGTCAGTTTGTCACTGGAGATCTTTTTCTGTTCGCTCAGAGAGAGGAGTCTTCTCTGCTACACTGTGTGGTCCCTCCCACAGGCAAACAGTCTTTCTGAAACTGCTGTGATGTGAGTCACTAATCCACGGGGTGCAGCCTTCTAAGGATAGGCGGCTCTAGTTTGGAATCAAGGGCCTTTTTCCTCTATGTCTGGAAGCAGGGGCCCTCTTTCTATTTGAGTCCTCCACTGGATCACAGCTTTCTCTAGCATCTACCCACTCCAGTGTTAACATTTTTCCCACTGCTGCAAGAGGATCTCTGAATCCCCTGTGGACTTCATGGATTACAGGGGCACAGTTTGTTTCATCATAGTCCTCACTACAGCTTGCAGAGCAATCTCAGCCCTGGTGCTTGAAGCATGTCCTCCCCTCTTTTTTCCCACTGACATTGGTGCTGCCATGTTGTATTCTCTCACATGTCCTCACTTCCTCCTCTTCTCTGACTAGAAGAAAAACTGCTGCTTATAGGTACCATTGCCAGCAAGTTCCACCAATCCATCAATTCAGGATCCTTCAGCACCAAGAGGTTGATCTTGTCTAAGTTCCTTACTGGAGAGTCACTTGGCTAGTTTTCACTTCTGGCTGCCACTGTGCTGGCACTATTTAAGGCCTTTCTTCATGTGGGGTGCTCAGAAAGAGAAGCTGCTGCCACTGGCCCTGCCCCTCTGTCCCCAGTGCGACTGGTCAGGGATGGCCAGGCAGGCAAGGCTTGCCGTGGGCCATGCCAAGATGGCGGCAGCCATGGTGGTGAATTGCTGCAGGCTGTGCCACCATGGTCCCAGGCAACCTTGCCACCCCTAGAAAAAACTGCAAGTGCTATTTTGATTTTCTTCTCAAATATTTCATAATGGAAGTGTTACCAATCTCTCTAATTGGCTCAGTAGCATGTCCATCTTCAGAGCCATTAGAGATTGGCCTTGTTGGATGTGGTGGAAACTTCTAGCAGCTTCTAACAGAAGCTGCTTTTGTGGCCCTCCCCCACTACCAAAAACTCTGCCAAATCAAGATAGCTCTGTCCTCAAGTTGGACTGACGAGGAAGATAGATCATGTCAGCTGTGCCCCATTTCAATGTAGGGGGAAAAAGCATGAAATAGGAAAAAAAAAAACAACCAAAAAAGAAAAAGTCAAGAAGTAAACGCCTGTGGAGACAGCTAAACTATTAGGGTGTTTTTAAAGTTTTGGCATGTGGAGGCTCTATGATGTTAATCACTGTCCTGGTATTTTCTCTAGTGCAAATGCAGGAAGATATGCATGTGGGGATATCATTATAATTTCCTACTTCTTTGAAAGAGTGGCCATTATGTTTTTAAAATTGAGTGCTTAAACTATATTCCAATTTCCCACTAATACAAGTTTTCTGGCATATCAGTCCCATGATGTCTTTTAGATAGCGTTGAAGTGGTACTAATTTTGCTATCTAATTTTGCTAATTTTGCTTAGCTAGCAGCTAAGTATGCGACTTCAAATTCAAGACTTTGTTTTGCTGATTTTTGTCTTCAGTTACCTCAACAGGGATATAAATAGCTAACGTTTCTGTCTCTTCTTCTTGCCCCACCCCATCCTCTGCTGAACTGTGGAATGTGTCAATACATACTTACTGAGATAATCTGATCCTTAATTCCAGATACTGAAAATAATTTCCATCTGCTAATGGGCTCAAACAAAACAAGGATACCTATTAACTAGGGCCTAGGACTTTCAAAGATTATGCCTCATGGGTCTTACGGAATAATCAAGGATGCGGAAAGAAGAAGAAGATGTTTAAAGGATTTGATTTACCATTTGTTCACAGGCACAAATTCCACTGTCTACTATGGCATTTACAAGAGAGATACTAATGAAAGGAAAAAAAAAGGACAAGATGAATTTACATGCTGAACATATTTTCTAAAAATCAACTCTTATGTTACACTTTTTTGTGATGCTGTAACATGTTAAGGGAATAGGTGCAACAAACTTCAAGCTGTGTGTACTTCATTGTTTCAAATTAAAGTAGAAGACCAGCTAACATCCAACAGCAGGTTGGCATTTCAATTTTTTTTCTCTTGATTTCTTAGAACACATGCTCATATCTGCAACTGTCAGCCTTATTTTGCTCTTTAATTAAGGATGTGCAATGGTTTTGGAATGCAAGTTCCTCAAAGCCAGTAATTCCCTTATTTATGTTTATTTTATTTATATTTGAGTTTCTTAATAGAACTGCTCACATCAAAAAGATAAAGCTTTGACCTTTGGAATCATAGTGACCTGGAGTTAATTTGGCAATATTAATAATATTATATAACAATATTGATAATATATTATTACAATGCATTCTCAATATATATTATCTATATTATGACAGTATTTATATATTGACTGGAATTAAGTTGTAACTCAGAAAAGTCCAAGATACAATAAAATGAAACAACCTTACTATGTATTACAAGATACTTGATCTTAAAGAGAGGAAAAATTTCTGAGTAGGAATTGATTGCTCATTGCACCTGACTTTAGAACCTCTTTGAAACTCTGGAAAACCCTAACACCTCACTGTTGCACCAGTCACCCAGGGTATTTGCCAAGGGTCATGTCTGGCTAGCCCTTCTCCTGGTGAGCCAGGAGAGATGATGATGACAACATCAGACGATTAGCCTGGTACTCTACCACCACCATTGTCATCTCTGTTTTGAAAGCTGAAGAGTGATGATAGGATGTGTACTCAGGGGACATTGTCACAAGGAAAACATCCTGCTTTGTCACTTTTATTCTACACTGTGATTTGCAAAGCCTTTCTGGAAGCATAGAGCAAATTGCAAGGTTTGAGGTTTTAGTGCAAACACTAGGTGGAAAGGGAAGGATGTTATTCCAGAGACAATCAAATGCTTACCAAGCAATGCTTGTATTAACCCCCAAAGCTTTTCAGAGAAATATGGCCTGTTACATACTCTAGATGCCTATTCATTTTACTTTCACAGTTGTTCACACAGAAACACTTGCTCTATTTAGCTGCCATCTAGGCCTGCTAATCCCATAGGTCTGCCATTGTGCAGTGGTGATGTCCAATAATGTCAAATGGAGCCTTTACAACACAATGATAGGAAGGCTTGTACCTCAGTAAGCATCTCTGATTTTCTATCCAAACCCCTCTGTTGATGTCATTTTCCATCCAAACCCTCTCTACTGTTTGTTCCTAGGTAGGAAAGGCAACACAGGAAATTAAAGAGTGCAAGCAGCTCTATTGAAATAAATGGCTTACCAAGGAGGAGCAAAAAAAACCACTTAAATTAATTAGATTTCAGAGGGAAAATTATTGCGAGCAATGTCAGCTTCTATGATTTGATTCTTGGAGTTATCATCAGATAATGGCAAAAGCTTTCTGTCCTCAGCAGCCTGTCATTCTGAGCAGATGCATGGTAAAAGGAAGTGATTTACTGAATGTCTGCAAAATACATCACCTCTAAGCAAGGTTAGGAGGATCTTTAGGTTTGCTCCATCCATACTTTGTAAGATTAGTTCCATGAGTCCTAGAGATCCACAGACACCTGATTATTATTCATATTTGCAAGCTTCAGCTAACTCCTGTCTTGGAAGTTGTTTGTAAGCACCCCTGTTTGTGCTTCCAGGAAAAGTCATGGGTTCATACATTGCCTCCAACTTTGGAGCAAGATGAAGAGCTGAGGACATATAATCCTATGGAAGCCTAGGTTAGCACTGAACTCAGTGATGAATCTGTCAGAACAGTTTAATCTCCACTCTGGGTAGGAAACAAAGTCCAGGATAGAACAGTTTGGAAGCTGGGGGAGAAGAACTGATCCTCTACTCTCCTCTGAATAAATATAATGCAAAATGAAACATACTTTTACCTTTTACTAAATAGTGTGTGGATCGAGCTTTTCTTTGCTCTCTCTGGTATGATTTTGCGTAATTTGGAAAACCATCTGCTTCACACTGGACTATAAAGAGTAATGGAAATAATGCACTCGTAAAACCACTGTTAACTTCATTTCACAGTATTTTACCACCTTGGTATCTCTCTTCTGATGCCAGGAAACTTGAAAATGCATTTTCACACAGCCTTTCAAGTTTGATCGTTGGGTCATATTCAGGACAGAATGTAAGTTGCAAAATATGGCTATTTCAGTAGTGTCACTTTAGATAACATCATGTACAAGACACAGAGAGAAGCTGCTGCCAACTAGAATTGTGATTGACAAACAGAATTGCTGAATTGTTTGGTGGGTTTTACTACCTGTTCCAATATTAGAGAGATAATAAAGACAGACATTTCACTTGACTTCCATCAGTCAGTTGGATCATTTTTTGCAACAGAAGATAATTACACAAATATTTTCCTAACTAGTTCAGCGCTAGGCTCCAAAGCATGAGTTGCTTTTTGGGTTTTTCTCACCAAGCTCAACCATTTTTCATCTCTTTCATGTACATGAAGCTAGGGAGTAGATCAAAAGTTCTCTCAAAAAGGGACTCATTCTTTTTGCTATTTTATCCCATGTTTGTTCTCTATATACTATGCTTGAGGGAAAAACTAACTTTTAGTTCCCTGACAAGAGCCCCAAGTCATCATGACTTGCATGTGCTGGGGTGACCATAGCTCTGTCACAGTATGTGTCATTAGACTCTTGCTCAAGGCCAACCTTGCACAGATGTTATTTGGGGCATTTTAATGACATTAAGTAGTATAAGTCTGGCAACATTACTCAGGAATCATTTACTCCTGCAATATCAGTTCTCACCTACTCGCTTCAATTCCACATTCTTTTCATCCGGAGCACTTGGTGAAAAACAGTAATAAGTGAGCACAAATGAAACAACATTATTCAGTCTTAATTAAAAAAAAATGCATACTTGTAATGCACTCCCACACCTGAGCGACTGTTTTCTGCATAAGGAAAAGAGTTTCAGTTTACCTTTGAACTTAAAAGGAAAATGGGCTAGAATCTTCTTTGATACTCTCACTGTGGCTGGTCCACTGCCAGCACAGGCCCACTGGTTGGGTTTTGGAGTTATCTCTCAACATCTGTATCTGCTTCTATTGGCAACAAGCTATATTATCCCTCCTAAATCATTAAGTATTTAGAGGGGTGCACAGGGGAGATCAGGTGCTTTTTGGGGTGTTGTAGCATGGTGTCAGGCTTCTCTGACACCTGCAGTCGGCTTTTTCTTTTGTTTCTGTATTGTTTGTTATTTTGCTTTTATTAAAACCTTTTACTTTACAAAACACAGCTGAAGAGCCATCTCACTAGTATTTTAAGCCATTCTGAGAAGTGCAGGACACCCTCAGAGACTTGATAGATCTTCTTGTAACTTATTCCATTTTGGCCGTGTGCAAGATTTTATCACATACTCTTTGCTAAACTCAACATCACTGACATCAGCATAACATAGCCTTTCCTCTTTTTTTTTGTATGATTTCACAGTGCCTTAATGTCTCTTTGTTTCCTAGGGAGTTCCACACACCGACTTAAAAAATCATAGAAAATAGGGACTAAAGGAAATCCAGGAGTTTGTATAATCTCCAAACTTCATGGCACATCACATCACCAATGTAATTTTGGAGACACCATTACTTAAGCAGCTCTTGAAGTCTTTACCTGATAAAATTTTAATGTCTAGTCTAAGTAAACTATTTTAATGCTGTGTCATCGCTATAGCTACCAAGCTTTCCAATATCATAACTGTGATTCTCAAGTGTAACATCAAGAATTAACAAACCTTCTAAGGGAACCTTCTTAGTAGAAAATGTCTTTCCTCTACCCTATGATTACCAGACAAGCAAAGAGGAAAAAATACTTACTTTTACCACTCTCTCTTGTAAATATTTGTAAGATCTCTACAGAAAGTAACAGATTTAATCCAGTTGTACTTTCAGCCTGTTCTTGAAGTAGTTGGACCTGTCACTCAGTACTTTCACAAGCAAATACTTCAGAAGAAAACAAGGTTTTGATGCATTGTAATCTAACACATTTCCCAGCCATGTTGGTAAATATATGCTTTGATGCAAGTATTTTCCAAGTAAGCTTTCTAATCAACTTGTCAGTGCATCAGCATGTCAGCATGTCTCAGTTAGAGGCAAACACCCCAGTGTACAATGAGCAAATCTAACTTTTTGGCCTTATGGCATCACAATTTAAATGAAGGTTTTCCTTGTACACCTAGAAAGGTGGACTTAGTTATCAGGGCATGAGTGCAATTATTACATCATGGCATGATAGGTAATATAAAACTATAGCACTGTAAGACTACAGGGTTCACCAGATGTAGAAACCAGACATCAATGGAGGCAGACTGTTGCCATCTGAGAAACTGGGACATTGCCATAAGCCTCAGTCCTGCATGCTGCTGAAAAAACAAATAAAGGAGGAGAAAAAACTTAGAATTATAAATTATGCAATTAGGTATGGCACACTGGATTTTGCAGTCACGACTATTCTCATGTGTTGCAGAAAAACAATCAAGAACAGTTGCAGCTACTCAAGGTGTGAAAATGTCTCTGCACAAGCAAATATTTTTTAAAGAGGGAAAAGGTCTGCCTGATACAACTAATATTTTTATTCATGTATTGTATTACTGGGAGCTTCCTATGTCAGCTTAAGCAATAAATAATTAAATTCATAATTTAAAGAGTAATCCAGTCAGTAACTTCATTAAACAATCAAGTCTTTTTGCTTGTTCAAGTTTTATTATTTGACTACACTTTATTCCAAGAGTAGCACAGAATGATGTGCTGAGTTACCCACTGGGGTAATTTTTGAGAACTAGAAGGGGAAAACCACATTCTTCTCCTGTTAAAAACGATGCTCTCTACAGTCTTGATTTGAGACAATTTAAATGAGAACACTCTGGAATGAGTTGCCTCCCTTTACAGGCTCAACAAATCCCTTTCCACCAATAAGAAATGAATACAAGTAGATAAAAGTGAAAAAATAACAGTTTACTAAGAAGCAGAACAGGCAAGAAAAAACAGCAAGCAGCCATCAGATACAAAACTGCTAAATCTTGCGGGCTGTCCCAAACAAAGAGAGACCAAAAATACCAGGGATGCCCTCTCACAAGATGGCACTCTGCAGCCACGAATAGGGATAGAAGGAGAAAAGGAAAGGTGGTGTCAGGCCTCCCCCTACCCTGAGGGGAACACTTTCACTGAGAAAGGAAGCCGGCATGCTCCGATGGTGGCTGGAAACTCAGTCAGGGATAGAATCCGAGAAGGGACTTCACCTTTCTTACAGGAGGACGTAACAGGAGCAGTCAAGATAGAGTGGCTGGGCTGGGGTGACTCCACAGTCTTCTTGACTCAGGTGCTATTGGCGCATTTGGAGCAGATTGGGCAGGGACAAAGTCTGCCCCACTTGACATGGTGGCAACAGGCAGGCCCCTGCAGAATTTGCCCCAATTCAGCCTCTTCGAAACAAGGAAAAAAAACCCATAAAACTGAAAGGAGAACCAAAAAGGAAAAATTTCTGCCCACGCTGCTCTATAGCAAGAAACCAAGAACTAAACCAAGTGGACAGAGAGAGAGCTCTGCTCAGGGAAAAACCCAATAAGCCAATGTGGAAAAAATCATGCAGCAAAAGAGACCGAACTGCCTGCCAGAAAAGCTTTCACAAGCCCATGGTACTGCCCCCTGACTTCATGATTCTGTTTCTGGCTGCACCTTTGGACCTTAAAGAGACAATAACAATTTTTGGGTACAGATGGATGTGGAATACAATAACATTTTGGGTTATCCCAGGAAACCTGTGGAGCTGTGAGTGGTCCTGTTTGAGGCAAGTAAAAAAAAATGTCTTGTATGTGCTTTTTATAGTCCTCAGAGGAAAAAAAAAAGAAGTTTGCACATTGTCAGTTTGTCATATTGTCAAGAATTTCCCCATCTATTTATAATAGGCCGATATTAAGGTTAAGCATGGAATTTTTTTAATCAGTTGAGGACTGGAACAATGATGGGCACAAGTCAGAGTCATAAAATGAAGAAGACTTGACTGTAGAAATTTCAAAGTTATTAATATAGTGATGTAGATGATTTCATGAAGAGAAAATCACAATATAATTTTGTATGTTCTTTGAAAAATTTTATTCTCTGTTAGCCTCTATCAAAAGAACTGAAAGGAATCTAAGATGTGTAAATCAAACTTATGTCATCTGGTCACTAATTGTGGTCCTTATTGGCTGAGTATCTAACAGAACACCTTTCTGAATTTAGGATGTAGAAAAATTCCAAAATTATATTAAATCCTCTGAAAGGTGTGCTTTGAATTTATGGATGGCTTAGTCCATTGAAAAATCGGGTCTTCAGTATTCCTAGCTGGGTGCCTGTCAAAGTACAGCTAGTCTGTAGTTGGACAACATAAATCTGGCCATAAGAAATCAAATTTGTCTCACCTGGCTCATTCTAGAAAAGAGATAGAACAAGTGCCCGGGTGAACAATGATAGGACAGATTTGAACACAAACAGGCACCCTCAGTCAAGCTAGATGCAGAAACACCACTGTCCAGAGATCTGGGCCAAGAGAGATCCCAACCCATCAGCTGTTTAGATGCAGGAGATTCAAACCATCTAAATAAAGAGCAGCCATGTTGAACTCATTGCTGTTTGCTGAGGATGCTTGGTGAGTTTATGTCATTTCCGTCTCCAAACAACGACCCTTAACATAATAGGTGCCCAAAATAAAAGTTATAACAATAATCTCACCATTTGTTTTTATATAAAAGAGATAATGGTTATGATGATGATGATAATGCTCTAAAAACTGTACTGAAAACTGTTTTAAGCAAAAAGAAAAAAATGATAAGGTGAAATAATTCAAACACTGCTCTAAAGGAAAGCTGACATGCAGTAAATAGGATGGGGATTTTCTATAAAACATCTAAGTCTGACATTGAAAATTAAATATGGGCTAAAGATATGAGCTATATATAATACACTTTCACACCTAGAGTCACACTGCCATTACCAAAAGGTTTGCCATTTGTTAAACTCAGCATTTCAGAAACAATTTGCCTCTCTTTTAGATGTAAAACATTCCTACAGAATTGACTGTGGATGCCCTTTGTTCCAAAGATGCTGCCCTATTTCAGGACTCATAGCATACAGAGAAACCATAGCAAGCCCTTGCTGTCTACTACAAAGCGGTGCCCCAGACAACATCTCTCTTAGCAGATAGATCTGACCAACATAATTGCTGGCATCGGGAAGCTGACATCCTGACAAGATAGTTTTTAATATGTTGCATTTTGGGATCAGGCATTATCCCACTCTTGGACAAGCCTCAGCAGGGTCCCAAAGACCATGTTGCAATTGTGATTGAAGCACATGCCTTCTCACTTAGTTTCATCCATAAGGAATCCAGCTGATGTGCTGAAAGAGCACTCCACAAGGTGAAGTGCTGTAAAACCAGGCTACCAGAGGATTAATTTCAAAATCACCTTCCTGATCCAAAGAAGCAGACTGATTTTTCTGTGTAATTGCATATGTTAAGAGCATCACAGCATTCCACTGGCATTTTGAAAGGTCAGATGTCATAAATGTATTAGTAATACCTCTGGAAAGGGTTTTGTTTTTTTAAAAAAATCATTTGTCTGCCACTATTAGTCCCAAAAGTAATAATGCCCTTTCTTAAATTTCATTATATTCTATAGGAATTTATTTTAGAAACACTATGAAAGTATTTTTCTGTAACACCAACATATATGTGATGAATAGAGTTAGATTTTGTTTGTCTATTTTAACAAATTATTGTCATGCAGTCCTATTTGGATAAAACAGGTTGTTGACTGATGCTCTACAACAAGTTTAATGAAGCTGATTTGTGTTGTGCTAAAATATAAAGTCTCTAGTGTGAGAGTGAGGATAAAATGCAGTAGGCTGGGTGCAAAGCCTCTGGTGGAAAAAACGGAGGCCAAAAGAGTCTATAATAAATACGATATTTTAATTTGTGGTTTTGGTGTATGTAGAATGTAAATATGTTCTGTAAAATAAAAATGCAAGCAGGTCGGGCAGTGTTATAAATGCCAAGTACAATATTCCAATTAAAATAACAATTTGGTTTATTAATACAAAATCAAATCACAGAATTTAGGTATAAAAAAATCGAATCATAGAATTTCAGCACTAAGAGATTGATTCACAGAATTTCGGTAAAAACCCCACCAACAGCAAAACCTACTTAACGGTTTTACCCGGGAAAAGGCCAAGGGTGAACTCTGAGACATGGAACCTGGCCATCTGCTGTCTCCCCCTGAGTTCACGAATTTGCTCGTTTTGAGGCTCGGTTCTTATACCCTTTATTCTGCCCTCGGCAATATTTCCCCATATTTTCTGTTGAGTCCCGGCTAGCTTTTCACATTCATGGGTGTCTCCAGGCAAGGCTTGAATAGAGTCCTTTTCCCCAGTCAAGGTGTTAATGTCCAGTTTCGGCCCTCGCTTCATGGCTGATTAATGGCCGTAAAATGGCTGATGGCTTTTTGCAGCTTGGTGTAGGGCTCCTCAGGGTGTTGGTCAGCTGTGTTAATGGTCCTTCCGACGCCTTCTTTTGACAGAGCTTTGCTCCGGCTCTTTCCTCTTCTATTCCTGGACGGGATGATCTAGGGAGGTGCCTGCCTTTTGTCTCAGCATGAGACTACGAGATACACAGGAGTTCACGTATACATTTACCATACATAGTATATTACATTTTACAATTCGTAACTATCCATAAAAACATGAATTAATCATTCCCATTTTTCACAGGCACGAAACCAACTAATTCAGGACAAGCAACACCCAGGGGCCACTACTGAGAAAAGGACAATGCCTTGCCAGGAATCGGGAGCCCGCTATTGACATCAAAATAAAAGACAAATCAAGATCAAAATCAGTCCTCCAGGGGCAGCAGAACTGTAAAACGCCCAGCCATCACCGAGATACAATTGGGGATGCCTTTCCATTCAGAACTTCGTCTCCCATTCATACAATGGAGGAAAGAAATTAACACTCATCCTTCCACGGGGAAACCCGGAAACCCATTCAGCAGGCCACACAGAGGAGATGAATTTGAAAAAAATACCCCGAAAACAAAGAATTGTGGGAAAATCCTCTGCCGTGGGCCAAATAAACTGTATAAAACAAGGACCACGAAAAAGCCCAATTCATGAACGAGGGGGTTACAGCATGCTAGAGGCTGTAACTGGTTCACCCAGTGTCAATCTTGGGCATTGGCACTGTGCTTCCGATTGTTGGTTTTGCCTGAATTTCTGCCTTGTAATTCTTTAATTAATAAAATTATATTTTATTAATTGGAATTGGATTGGCGTTTATAACAAGTCCAAACTAGGTAATGACCCCCCCTCATAACCACTGAAGATCAAAATCCAAGTTTCTCCTTGGGTTTATGTCCACTCCCACTGTAAACAGCATAGTCAGGGAGGATTTGGGGAGATTACTCGGACAAAAATGAAACGCAAAAGCAGCTATATCTAAGAACTGTTTACTGATAAAGTAGGCTAAGTTTTCTTAACAAAGTTTTCTTAACAAAAAAGAGCAGAAAGGGAGAAAGAGTGACAGAAAAAGAAACAGAAGACAGGGACAGATCNACAAAAAAGAGCAGAAAGGGAGAAAGAGTGACAGAAAAAGAAACAGAAGACAGGGACAGATCATTACCACTGTACCCCAAGCACTCTGTTAGCATCAACTCAGCAGACGGACCGTATGTGCTGCAAGCTGCGATGTGTCTGTGCAGCTCTTGTGAGAGGCCAGGCACAATTTACAAGCAATACTGGCAGTATGTCTCCAGCATCAGCAAACAGTTGTGAGCTGGCTGCTGCAGGCTGGTGCTGCTGTGGGCTGGTGCTGCAGGCAATGCAGAAAAGTGGCAGAGACAGCTGTGAGCTGGGTGCAGGCAGCATCTCCTCCGTCAGGGAAATAGTGGAGCACCAGGTTGTCGCGGCGATGGAGCTACCTCTTGGAATTGGCGAAGCAGGGCAGGACAGGTGCAGACAGGGAAGCAGGACACCAGAGAGAAAAAGGCGAGGGGGGGAGGAAGGCCAAGCTGACCATCCCAAGCTGACCCTCAGGTCAAGTGCCCCCTCCGTCTAAGAAACACAAATAAAAATGGCCCACATTGTTAACTGCTTTTATGCATTAAGGCTCCTCCAATAGCCTGATTTCCCAGGCCTTTTCTTCCCGGACATCGGGACATTTGCCCCGCCAGCAAGTGGGGACTCGCTTGCAGTCCAATTGTGGAAGCTTTCTCTGCCCAGATCACCTGTCAGGTGAAGCCTCCCTGGGGA
>VXBR01009958.1:297826-368626 GCA_013400215.1 Cisticola juncidis | reverse complement strand
AATTTCTGCCTTGTAATTCTTTAATTAATAAAATTATATTTTATTAATTGGAATTGGATTGGCGTTTATAACAAGTCCAAACTAGGTAATGACCCCCCCTCATAACCACTGAAGATCAAAATCCAAGTTTCTCCTTGGGTTTATGTCCACTCCCACTGTAAACAGCATAGTCAGGGAGGATTTGGGGAGATTACTCGGACAAAAATGAAACGCAAAAGCAGCTATATCTAAGAACTGTTTACTGATAAAGTAGGCTAAGTTTTCTTAACAAAGTTTTCTTAACAAAAAAGAGCAGAAAGGGAGAAAGAGTGACAGAAAAAGAAACAGAAGACAGGGACAGATCATTACCACTGTACCCCAAGCACTCTGTTAGCATCAACTCAGCAGACGGACCGTATGTGCTGCAAGCTGCGATGTGTCTGTGCAGCTCTTGTGAGAGGCCAGGCACAATTTACAAGCAATACTGGCAGTATGTCTCCAGCATCAGCAAACAGTTGTGAGCTGGCTGCTGCAGGCTGGTGCTGCTGTGGGCTGGTGCTGCAGGCAATGCAGAAAAGTGGCAGAGACAGCTGTGAGCTGGGTGCAGGCAGCATCTCCTCCGTCAGGGAAATAGTGGAGCACCAGGTTGTCGCGGCGATGGAGCTACCTCTTGGAATTGGCGAAGCAGGGCAGGACAGGTGCAGACAGGGAAGCAGGACACCAGAGAGAAAAAGGCGAGGGGGGGAGGAAGGCCAAGCTGACCCTCCCAAGCTGACCCTCAGGTCAAGTGCCCCCTCCGTCTAAGAAACACAAAGAAAAATGGCCCACATTGTTAACTGCTTTTATGCATTAAGGCTCCTCCAATAGCCTGATTTCCCAGGCCTTTTCTTCCCGGACATCGGGACATTTGCCCCGCCAGCAAGTGGGGACTCGCTTGCAGTCCAATTGTGGAAGCTTTCTCTGCCCAGATCACCTGTCAGGTGAAGCCTCCCTGGGGACAGGGCTGCCAGCAACTGTACAGCCTCTGGAATAATTTCTCACCTCAGGTATAACATATTGAAAGAAATGAAGGACTTGTCTTTACAAACAAACTGTGAGTCTGCTGGTAAATAAAGCTAGATACTGAGAGATAAAAGAAATAATGGGAAGGATTCCACTGACTGATAAATGGAATGGGGGAGATTTTGTTTTACAAACAAACTGTGGGTCTGCTGATAAAAAAAGCTATATTAAGAGAGATGAAAGAAACAATGGGAATATGAGAAACGACTGCTCACTTCAAAATTTTAAAAGTTTATTAAATGCCAACAACACAACAAAGGGACTGAATAAGGAAAAGGACAGCACTGGGTGCTTAGCTGCAGCCAGAGGCACATTCACAAAATAGTGGCTTCACCTTTTATACCCCTGGTGTTGCATCAGCCAAATACATTCTCATAAGCAGTCCTTATATGTCCCTGGCCCCTCCCAAAGTCAGCCAGTTGACTTTTCTTTGCCTCCTTGTGGTCTAATTGGAGATGAGGTGTTGTCATGTCAAGCCTCCCCAGCAATAAACTTTCCCCATTTCAACTGCCCATGCAAGGGACATACATACACATCCTCCCTCCATATGCCCCTGACAACCAGGCTAGTCTGAGGGCAACAACATAGAGGGAGGAAAAGGGGATCATAGGGAGAACAGAGGATATCCAAAACCAACTAACAATAATAGAGTTACACATCAAAAGAACTTCAAATCTCAACAAAAATTCCCTTAACACAAGACACAATATTCATCTTTTAACTGAGAGAGTCAATCATCATTCTATCATCATTCTAATCATCATCTATAACAGAAAGAACTATAAATTCCATAGGAATTCCACTGATTGACTCAAGGAAAAGAAAAACAAAACAAAACAAAAACAAACAAAAAACCAATCAAACAAACAAAATACAATAGAGGATATACATTAAAATGGGGTCTTAGGTATTAGGCATTTTGGGAAGCCTATACCTCTCAAGTACTTCAGCTAACGTGGAAAGGGAAGGGACATACCAGGAAATTAAGATAAAAAGGAGGCTGCATTCTCTAAAAATTTGAGACAACCCATGGGAAATTCCTATGATCTCTCCCTTTACTCAAATAAAGTTACAGGACTAGTCTTTCTCCCTTTTCCTGTCTTTTTTTCTTTTTTATTTTGGATAGCTTAAGAGTTCTGTGGCTTTTCTTAACTCTGAGCACCCATTAAAGAAACCTTTTAACACAGGATATGTCAAGTTAACAGGCAGACAAATTATTAATATTTTCAGAGAATCTGAGTCTGGTAGCAAATCTCAGAAAGGACTGAGGATCTAATGCATGCTAAAGCTAGGGGGACACACCAGTTACAGCAGGCTTTATATGAGCTCCTGAGTGCACACCAAATATTTTAAATGAGATAGTTTCTCAAGAGGGTATCCCTCATATGTAATATGCTACACAGAACAATTTTAACAGCACCATTCCCACATTTATCTGGAAGTAACTTGTGCTTTGTATGACTTCAAGCCTGAGATACTAAAAGCAAAAATGGTTTGTTTAAGAAGAAAAAAGCCCCAAACTCAAAAAACTGCAGCATTTTTCTCTGCAGATAGTTAGAGCAAATGCTGTCAGCTTCTCAGTAACAGAAACCAGATGTACAATGGCTATCCAGTCCTGTAGGTTTTTTCCCAATTTGTGCTGTAGAAATTACATTAAAAATTTTTTCTGGAATTCTTTAGAAATTATGTAATTGCCATCAAAATACAGATTATAACTATTACTTTTTTCCTGCTAGTGCAATTATTCTTGAGTGGCTGTGTGGATGCATCAAAAATAATAAAACATAGTAGAAATAGCTATTTTCCTGAAATACTTTAGCAGCTGTTACAAACTTAATGTCTTTTGAACAAAATCACAGAAAGAACTGAAAGTGTCTTTCCAGACTGTGAAAAATGAGATTCACTTTCTTGGTACATTTTAAGAAATTAGTTTAATTAAAAAAAAATAAGACAAGTAGGAGACAGAAAGCTAAGAGTTAATACATTATACATATAACATTCATTTTAATATTTGCAAAAAGTCAATGATAATGTAATGTAATGTAACGTAATGTAACTTAACATAATCTAATATAACATAACATAACATAACATAACATAACATTACATTACATTACATTACATTACGTTATATATATTTACAATACAGGCCTTTCCAAGGCCTTGGGTCTCTGAAAAGAAGCTGAATCACTCTGGCAACAGAATGTAGCAGATACAAAGGGCATTTGCTTTGACTAGGAATTGCAATAAAAAATGGTTACTTGAAGCCCATTGGACAAGGCCAAGATAGTCCCTTAAAATATATACAATAAACTTTTACCAAAAACTAGGTATAAAAACAAAAATCTAAATTTTGATAGATTGGACATTTTGGGGATCTGCTTCTTGGTCTTAGGAAGAAGAACCATAATTTATCTCATTTTTTTCAGAGATATTTAATAATCTGATATTTCTTTCACCAAAGAGGATACAAGGGAACACTCTAGAATGCTTTCTCACTTATAGACATTTCACACTTTTCTATATAAATTGGGTTTTATGAAATCTTCAAAAATTCAGTATTAATCAAATTAACAGTACCTGTTTAGTGACACCAGTAAAATGAATTTGTTGAAGTGTGGAAACAGCACATGGAAACAGTCATTTTTGAAGTAGGTTTTTCAGCTGCAAACACAATGTATCTTTTAAGGAAAGGAGAAAAAAATTACAAGAACTTTGATTTGGTCTCAGCTGTTTATACTGGGCTGGAAATCCCTGTCTCTCTGTAATTACTGTGTTTATAAAAATCCTAGCCAGGCCCTACCAGTCTTACCTCAACCGCCACCAGTAATTTAGCTTTTCTGTGTAGCTTACATTTCTGTAAAAAAAATAAACTGAATAGAATTCCCCTTTAGAAACAGGATCTATTTCAATAGCCAAACAAAAAATTATCATCAATTTAAGTTCTGTAGTACAAATGCTCTGGTACAGTTATCCAGATTCAAAGTTCTTTTGTGATACAGTCACAGCTGCAGAAGCTCCCTTCATCACAGAAAGAGGCTCTGAACAAAAGTACATTTTGATGATTTTGCTTTTTTTACCTCAGGAAAAAACATTCCAGTTCAAAAAAAAAAGCTGAGTCATGGGAAAATACAGACAATCAAAACACAGGCATAAGAAAATCCAACAAAATGTGAGACCAACATACACTTCATGTATTCAGAAAAAAAAAATTGCCTACACTGAAAGTGCCTCCTTGTTAGAAAGCTGGATTAAATTTAATTAAATGCAAGCTGTCCTAGGGTGACGTTACAATGTTTGTATCCCAAATCATCTGTTGGGTCTATGGTGGATATTACATTCTGTACCTTTAAGATTGGGTCTGAGAGCAAATGTGGGAGGAAAGCACGCAGTTTGTTTTCAGAAACTCCCTCCTCCACATTCTGGCCTGGAGTGTTGTCTGCAACCTGTACAGGATGGAGAGATTTTTTTTTTTCGTTAGTTTAGCTAGCTGAGGCAGAAAAGCTTGGCTGGGCTGTTTTTCTTTGCTGTTCCTTAAAACTGTTCGAACCTGCTCTGGACTGGGGACCCAGGAGAATGCCAGGGGCTTGCACCTGGGACCCACCAGGGCCTACCCTGTGCAGCTTTTCCCAGTGCTGGAGGGACTGAGAACAGAGCGACTATCTACAGGAGAGACCTTTTCTGAATTTGTCATCTCTTCAGAGCGGCAAGAAGTTTTGTCATCTGGTATTGTTCAGTTTATTCTGCTGGCGAGTGCTCTGTTAAATAAACAGGTTTTTTTACACTTCTCTCAGAGGAAGTCTTTCCTAAATCGGTTGGGGGAGAGGCCATTTGGGTTTGCTTTCTGGGGTGCGGAAAGAGGGCCCCTTTGGAGGTTTTCTCCCAAATTTGCCCTAAACCAGGACACAAGCCCACACTTTTATGCAGGAAATTGGATTGTATGAGGATCAACAAGTTGAAATGCCATGTCCAGCACTTGGGAAACAACAACCCTATGCAGAGTGGGAAGAGAGTGGCCTAAAAAGCTGCCTAGTGCAAAAGGCCCTGCAGATGTTGCTCAACAGCAGCTGAACAGAAGCCTGATTGTGCCCAGGTGGCCAAGAAGGTCAATGGCATCCTGGCTTGCACCAGAAATAGTGTGGCCAGCAGCACTAGGACAGTGATCATCTATCTGTGCTCAGCATTTGGAAGTGCTTGCATCCTGCATCCAGTTCTGGGGTCCTCACTACAAAAAAGACATTGAGGTGCTGAAGCATGTCCTGAGAAGGGCAACAAAACTGGTGAAGGGTCTGGAGCAGGAGTCTTATGAAGAATGGCTGAAGGAGCTGGGGTATTTAGCCTGGAGAAAGTAAGCTCTGGGGAAGTTTATCACTGTCTACAACTACCATAAGGAGGTTGTAGCTATGCAGGTGTTGGTCTCATCTCCCAGGTGATGAGACTCCCAGCAAGTGATAGGATAAGGGGAAATGGCCTCAAGTTGTACTGGAGAGGTTTGGATTGGATATTAGCAAAAATCTCTTCACTGAATAGGCTACCCAAGGAAGCGTGGGATCACCAACCCTGTAAGTGTTCAAAAGGTGTGTGGATGTGCCATTTGGAGATGTGGTTTAGTGGTGAACATGGCAGTGATAGGTTAATAGTTGGATTCCATGATCTTAGAGGTCTTTGCCAACCTTAAAAACTTCCTGATTCTATGTTGGAGTCCATGGAACTTCCTTCCATTGTCTAATGTGAAAAATGGAAATGATTCATTCATGTTTTTATGGATAGTTATGAATTGTAAAATGTGATATACTGTATATGTGTGTATGAAGTTAAAATGTAGAATGTAGTTCATGTTTCCATGGACCCTCCGCAGAAAGTGAGAAGTACAGAGATGGAATTAGAGCCTTTAGAAAAATTAGAATATAGAATATATAAAGATTTAGATGCATAAAGTAGAAATCTAACCCTCAGCTTTAAGCTTCTATGCCCTAAGTCCTAGCTGTCAGTGTAGAAGGACACAGCTTTAGGCCTAGTGATAGAGTATAGACAAAACAAATATAGGGCAAAGTGCTGCTTGTAGTTCTGCATGAACTTTGTGTAGGGAAGACAAGTTTTTCATATATGCTAGGATAGAAATTTTCTACATAACAAGAGAGAACTTTATGCTAGTAAGATAGAATTTTACGTTAATAGATATGTTATGTGCGTAGGTTTTGATGCTGCTTTTCGTAGTTTTACGAACTTTAGAATTGTACCTAGATTGGCTAGTTTGTAGATAAAATATATGAACATGCACTTTGCAATTTGGGATAAAAAGCCTCTGGGTTGGAAGTGAAATTGGTCGACTGATCAAATCTGATCTAGCGACCCAACATCCACCTTCTGCAGTCTGAGGAAGGAGCCTTGCTAGGGAGCTGAATGGGATTTTAAAGGTACCATCTATCGCTGCTTGGGATCTGGGCCCTGGGGTCTCCCGCCCCTTTCTCCTCCCTGCGGCACCTGCTGCTGGTTTGCTGGTCAGGACCGCAGGGAACTCTGCCTGGGTTGGGACCCCGGGGCCCCCATTGTCAACGAGACCCCCCGGTCGGGAATTCTGTGCAGCTCGGGACCTCCTTCCTGTCCCTGCGATTCCGTCACTTCCCCCTGCGAGGGTTCAGGACCCCCGGGACCACTTCTTGCCCCTGCGATCCTGTCCTTTCCTTTTCCCTGCGGTGGTTGCCCCGGGACTCTGTTCGGGGCTGCTGGGGAGTCTGTGAGGGTCTGGGACCCCAGAACCTCCTTCCTGTCTCTGCGATCCCTGTGACCGGGATCTGTGCAGTTCAGAATCCCTCACTGTCATCATGACCCTGTGATCAGAGGCTCTGTGTGGGTTTTGGACCTCGAGACCCCTTTCTGTTGTGATCCCTGCAGCCAGGACCCCTGTCTAGGATCTGTGATCTTGTAATTCCTTTCTGTTATCGTGACCACTCGGTTGGAAAAACCCTGCTTGGGGTCAGGAGAAAGTAGGCTGATTTACTGGGAGGCTGTAATGTCAGATTTGTTTGTTTATAGTCTTACTAGAGTTTTGCTTGTTAGGTATTCTATGCTTTGCTTGCTGTTTCATTAGAACTTTGTGTGTTAAGATTTCTATGTTTTGGTTGTTGTTTTACTTAGACTTTGCTTGTTTATGTTTATAACTGACTGTATTGTAAGGCCGCTCTTAGAACTCTCGCACCTTCAGATACATGCTTGTATATAATAAATGCCTTGTTTAGATACTAAAATGTTGTAAGACTGTAAGAGACTGATACCCATAATAACGACTTTGGCAATTCTATTATTCCAGTTAAGACCACAAGTAGAAATAGATCCTGTATCTAAAACTATGACAATTAACTGTGCAAAGACATGGCAAATAATGCCATGGATAAACTATGGCATAGCATGTGTCATAATGACAGACATTTTAGCTTTCAGAAATCAGGCAGAAGTATGAGATTTGTAGTGCTACACAAATCTCATTTGTGTAGCACTACAAATCTGAATGTGAAAGTGAAAGACAGCAGCTTGTTTGTTTTTTTTTCACAGATACTGTTTTCCCTCCTATTAACTGTGTGACTACTGCATACAGTGGGGAAAAAGACTCAAACAAAAATTCTCAAGAGTTCCTTCCAGGATAAAGACAGTTCATCAGAAAGCAAACCTATTCACAGATGAAAGTCAACTGACCAGCAAGGAATGCAATTGAGAATCGCCAAATTATACTACCAGCACTACCAGCAGTGAACTGACTCCTGGTTTTGGAGGTGGAGGGTTGTAATTTAGATGTTTTAAATGTTTTAAGGAGTTCCTCTTCTGGCTTGGTCTTGCTAGAATAAATCACTTTTTATAACAGAAGATTAGTTTTCTCCCAGGTTTTAACAGCTACTTCCTTCCATTGTCTAATGTGAAAAATGGAAATGATTCATTCATGTTTTTATGGATAGTTATGAATTGTAAAATGTGATATACTGTATATGTGTGTATGAAGTTAAAATGTAGAATGTAGTTCATGTTATCATTTACTGTATATGTGTATGTGGGACAGGGATACATAGGTGTCAGCACGTAGTGTAACAGTTGGCTGCAACAAAAAGCAGGAACCCATCCCAAAATAGACAAAGAATGAATAGGGGTGGCCGGAGAAGAGACATCAAGATAAGGAAGGAAGAGTCAACAAGGCAGGTGGCCTACACCCTCCTCAGCCATCAGAGCATCGTTATCTATATCAAGGGACATTAAACAACCAAGACGCCTGCCGAAACTCGAAGTTAACACCTAGCAGGACAGAAATAGACTCTTTTCAGCACAACCGGAGACACCCGTGAATGTGAAAAGCTAGCCGGCACTCAATAGAAAATATGGGGAAATATTGCTGAGGGCGGAATAAAGGGTATAAGAACTGGGCCCCAAAACGGGCAAATTTGTGAACTCAGGGGGAGACAGCAGACGGCCAGGTTCTCAAAGTTCACCCTTGGCCTTTTCCCAGGAAATAGCATCAAGTAGGTTTCGCTGTTAGTGAGTTTTTACTGAAAGTCTGTGATTCGATCTTTTAATACCGAAATTCTGTGATTCGATTTTTTAAGTATCTAAATTCTGTGATTTAATTTTGTATTAATAAACCAAATTATTATTTTAATTGGAATATTGCACTTGGCATTTATAACAATTTTGGTGCCCAACGTGGGGCAGTTTTTTGGATATTCTATGGACCCCGTCTCTGACCGGGAGGCGCCCCGCCATAAAAAGCAGCCTGGCGGAGCGAGTAAATCTGGCAGAACCAACTGGCTTAACGAACCCAAAAACCACAACAGCAGAGGTGTTAAGATAAGCTAGCTTCGGGGGCTCGGAACTCAGCAGGGTAAGTCTCTGGTAACCGTGGTAGTTTTTTGAATTCACTTGTAAAAATCGACGTGCATGAAGAATCCACACAGAAAAAAGAGACCGTAAGTATCGCGTAGTTAAGTAGAGTGACCAAGTGTTTGAGAACGTGTGTGTAGTTTAAAAACGTGTGTATGTGTGTGTGTAAACAAAACGTGATATCATCACGAAACAAGAGCAGACCTCGAGATCGCGGTTCCGTTATCCCACGAGGGACATGGCCAGTCAACAGAGAAGCGCATGGAACGTGTAGTATCTTGCGTGAGTATTACCCGACGGGGTGTGGGGTGTCACCGGGGGTCCAGAAAGTAAAAATACGTCCCTTATTGAGTTCAGGGACTAGTAAGCCTTCACAAGCCGAGACCAAACAGGGTCCAGGACCAAAAGGGGTCCACTGATTTTTTTCAGTGGCAGTACGAGAGCCCGTTGTAAACTGAAACTCCACAGAACGGTCCTCCATCAGACTACTAAGTTTACGGCACCTAAGTGAAAAAACTCAAAGAACAATTTTTAAACCCCTACTTCTATGCCACAGGAAGGATGGGGTCGTATCTCAGTAGAGATAGAGAAGTCTCAGCAAGGGCTGCACTTAAAATCCCCCAGGAAAGCCCATTAAGTAAGTTGTTGCAAGACTAGCAAAAATGCCCGATTTAGGGAAAGAGCATCTAAAGAATAGATAGTTTATTTGTGTACAAATATTTGGAGAAGAGAAGAAATAGAGAAATATGTCATTTAGCCGAAGCTTGGAATGTTTGAGTTATAAACATGTCAAGCTCTGTGTAAGTATGTAAGAAACAAAGAGTAAAAAGAAGTAGATGAGTTAGAATATGCACAACTGTGGGAGGAATCACAGTTTAAGATGTACCCAATAAAAACAGGGAAAAAGGGGGAAAAGAAAAAGAGAATCTGAAATATTAGCATATGTTCTGTTATAGTATTGGGTATGGGAAAAGCTGTATTCTGAAGAAGGAGAAATACAGAGGAAACGGGACTCCGGGACAAGCTTCTCTCATGGCTCGGTGGCCACCTTTCTGCCTACCCCTACCCCCACCTTTTCTTCCTCCTCAGCTTCTTCAGCAGTAATGTTAGCAATACCGTCCGAAAACCATGTGGGACCCCGAGCTCTGCAGCCACTCCAAAATCCTTCCTCCCACTCTAAGGGATCCCCGAGAGGGAATCCTGCCTCTGTTTCTGGTCCTATCCCCTCTTCTTAGCCACCCACGCAAACTTTTAGAAAAAAAAAAGAGAATTAAATAAGATTTTTCTTTCTCTTACTCTTTTCTTTAGTAGAAGTAGATTTTTTGCTTTGAGCTGAATACATTCTAAGAGCTCCCTAAGGCTGTGTAGTTTGTTTTAAAGAGTTTTTTTCAGATAAGATCAGCGAAGCTTTTCCTTCGTTAACATGAGAAAAAAAAACAACCCCCCCCCTTCCTTCCCAGCAACAAGACGAGATTAGTTTCTTTATTGCCAGGATACAGTGAAGCAGCTACAAGACACAGCTAAGCAAGCAGCGTTTTTCTTTTCTTAAAGCGACAGGGCAGGAAATAGTAAAATGTAAAGTGAAATAAAGAGATGATTAATTAGAAAAAGTTGATTAAAGAATAAGAGCTGTAATTAGCTAGAATGTTTTACAATTAAATAGAGTTGATAATGCAAAAAAAAAGAATTTTTTTTTTAAGGTTTTGTTTGTTTGGTTGGTTGTTTGTTGCCTTGGAGTTATTTAACTAGTAAAGAGCAATAGATACTTGAGAAAAATAATAACTAAAAGAGCTTTTAAAGGGATCAAAAAATTAGTGAGGCCAGTATAAGAAAATTAAAGGAGGGTAGAAAAAAAATTGTGGAAGTGATGCGCAGATGCCAAATTACTAGATATCTGGGGGGGTTTTTTGAGAAAAAATATGTAGCATTGATTTAAAGATAGTAACAGTGTAGAGAGCCATGTGTAGAGAGTACCTATGTGTCTGTTTGTAGAAGTTTGAAAACATAGTTAAATATTTTCACTTAGTTACCTGCTTGCTAGATGTAAAGACTTCATGAAAACAAAATAGTATAGTAAATGTGAGTCATCAGTAGTTGAAATAATTGCTAGATTGTTAGTCTGATTTGTAGTCTAACAGACAATGAGTTACAGTTATTTTATTAAGTTGCCTAAGTTTCTCTCACTATGTATTTTCTTTTAATATTGAGACGTAAGGTCAGAAGAGTTCAAATCCAAACTGTTCATGAGAAATAGCAGTCAATAAGTCAAAGATTAAATTTTTTTTCTTGAAAGTGGTAGCTAGATTTATAATTCTAGTCTTAAGCTAGAAAAATACTATAGTACAGTAGTATTAGACAGATCTTTCTTGAGATTAATAGTAGTTGTACCCATAGGACAGTAGTTAGGAACTAGAATTTTTTTTTTCCTCTCAAAAAATTAATCGCTGTAGAGTAACTATATGCAAGAGGGAAATACACCTTGTTCATTATGTTGTTCAAGTCTAGTTACCTAGAGTGGCTGTAAGGCCAGGGTTAGACAGAGCTAATGAAAAAGTGCCCCCCCCTAAGCAATAGGATTAGAATGAAGCAAGCTTTAAAGTTTCTTTTCTAGCCATGCATGAATGATTCTTTCCTACTTTATTAGAATTACTAGCTGTGATTTCTCTGTGCTTAATAGCTAGAAGACTTTTCTTTCCTTTAGTATGTATGTTGTCTGATGAGAACAGTCGTTTTATTTCCAATTACAGATTTCTAAGAAGATAGTTAATGTAGTCCCTTTAAATACCGTGTATTTCTCTGTGTCGATAGTCAAAAGCTTTTCGTTTTAGTATGTATTTTGTCCAGTAGGAACAGGGATCCTCATTTCTGATTACTAATCTCTTAGAAGTAAGTAGTTAGTGTTGTCTTTTGATATTTAAGTCTTCCTTACTTACTCCTCAAGACAGAAAATTTAAATCTTTAAGTTGTCCTGATACCTGAGCTCCAAAGATAGAAAGCAGACAGTTTATGAAAAGCAGCTTCTATTAAATATAGTTAAGATTTGCTTGTAATTTTTTCAGACCACGTATTTAAGCTTAGTAATACGCAAAGATAGAAAGTAAAAGTGTTTTTGCTTAGATTTTAAAAAAATAGTAAGAGAGTAACTCAAGTGTTACCTGTGTGCAAAAGATGAAATTGCGATAAGCAGTAGTGTCAGTGTACTAGTAAGTGCACTAGACAGAGCTGTCTAATTATTGGGTCCTAAAGTTTAAAGTAGTTCTTAGCCTTAGAAATTCAAATATCTTAAATTTCAAATCTGAACAATGTATAGTAATGTTATAGAGCATTTTGATAAATTTTAATTCTAGCTTTCAATACCTTTCATCCAAAAGAGATAAGTTAGCCTTGCTATTCTGTTTGCTTCCCTAGATAAGAGTAAAAAAACCTCAGACACTAAAAATTACAATTCTAGTGCTCCTTATCTAAATTTTAAGTGTCTAAAAGTTAAAAAGTAGTCTCAAATTATAAACGTGTGAAATGTCAAGTAGTGCCATTCCTATAGTAATCATGTAAAATGTGAAAAGCCAAATATTATTTTTACTGCTAGTGTTATGTACACCTTGTTTTCTTTATCATATCTGTATGATTAGTTTAATTTTAAGAAATAAAGATATTACATATATAGTAAGAGATAAAGTTTTATCATCTGTAGTGTCAATTCTATCACTTTTCTATGCCTTGTTAAATATTCTTCAAGATTATAGATGAATTCTCAAATCTAATCTCAGTTAGATACTGATTTTGCTTAAGCAACCGTTCTTCATTAAGGATATATTACTTAGAGCTAGTCTATGAGATCTAAAGTTGTCTTAGTATTTATTGTTTACCCGTTGTACAAAACCCATGTACAGGGTAAGCACTTTCAAATGTAAAAAAAAGTGTTGTTTGTCTGTATTATTATTATAAACCTCACTTAATAAAAAGTAACATTCTCTCTATTAATTTTCTTTCTCCTATAACAGTACAAAAGAAGAATTTTTAAATTGTGTGTTTAATTGTCTGAATTTTAGACTATGTGTTGAATCATTCTAGTATGAATAAAGAATTTCAAATTGTACAGTGAATTTAGGGCATTTGTGTGTGATGTAGAACTTCTGCCTCCGAGAGTAGTAGTTGTTGAGCTCCAGAAATTACTAGCTTCTAGCATATTCTTTAGCTAGATAACTGTAATAGCTTAATGCTATTAAGAAATAACCTATCCTAAGGGTATTTTAGTTAGACATCTAATGAAGTTTGCCTTTACTATCAGAAAATAATTTTAATACGTGCACACAAATATAGTTAAATATTGTAACTCCAACAATTTTAATTACCCTAAAAGAAGTGAGAAGAAGACATTTCTACCTAAAGCTATATAAATCAGAAATAAGTTTTCTATGTTTCACTTCAGATCAATTATAATACTTCCCCTCCATGTTCTTAAGAAAAATAACATAACTATTATGAGTTAGTTTGTTCAAAATAATCGTGAGTTCAATTCAAAAAAGTGCTTTTTGTAAAATTTTTACTGCAGTAAAAAAATTATTGTAATCTAGAGATTAAGTTGTTGTTTTTGTATAAAAATAAATGTGTAAATGAACTAGAAAATTTATTCTAATATTAAGATTGCCCGAGAAATAGTTAAAACAGACATTCCTTCTATAAAGCATTCCATAGTAATAAGCTTATTTAAAATCTACATTGTACAGAAATTCTTAATTAAGTAAATCTAATGCAAGTTACAATAAAATTACAAGATCTTTGATATAGTTAAATATATGTAAGTAAAATAAGATACCTCCATATTACAGAGAAGTACTTTTTAACCCCTCAGTTGGAGGGTTCCCTTGTTGTGTTCCTTTGTACAACAAGTACCAGAGTGAAAAAACATAAAAAGAAGTGAAGTCGTGCCCCCAAAAGTTAAAAAAGAAAAACCACATCCCCAGGAGGCCAGAAAGTGAGACTATACCTCTGCAGCTAATAGCCGAAAACACTTCAGTTCGCTACACAATGCCAAGATGCCCATTTCAAATGCAATTACTGCTTTAAAATTTAAGTAATTCACTGCAAATAAGAGTAGAAATCACTAGAGTTATGCTGAAAGTGTTCTGAAGACAAAAACAGAATTTAACCATGCAATCCTAGACAGTACCATCTGTTAAGAGTAACAAAGATTAATTAGATAACGCTTAAAATTCGACAAGAAAAGAGAAAAGCAAAACCATAAAAACCAAAATTTTAGTCCCAAAAAAGCTCCTGCCACAACAGAACAGCTAAAACTGTCTAAAGAAACAGCCCAGTAAAGAGATATGAAGCAGAAACCAGAAAGAAGGTCCAAGCAACTTTTTCCTGCTGTTGAAAAGAAAACAAAAACCTCACCATTAACTACAACCCAATAAGCGCTAGCATAAACAGAAGAATCTGTTTGCAAATCACTCTAATAATCATAAGCCTAACTATAAGCTCAACAAAGAGCCAGCAAAAATGAAACTAGACGTAGCCTGAAGCTTCCCAAATTAGACAGTCCTGAAACTAAAATTCAGTCCATCTTAAAGTACCCTCTAAAAAGAAATCTAAACCAAGAGATTAAATTAACTAAAAAAGACATCAACCCACAGACCCTGTCTAAAAATCACTAGTCAGATGTGTTCCTTCTAATAAAGAAGTATTAAAAAGAAGTGAAATACACAAAAGAAAAAAGACATCAAAGAAAAAATTATAAATTTGTAAAACCAAATCATTGGGCTGATGCAAACATAAATTAAATTGTGATAAAAGAGAAGAAATGGGGGAATAGAGAAAAATGTGAATGATTAATTCATGTTTTTATGGATAGTTATGAATTGTAAAATGTGATATACTGTATATGTGTGTATGAAGTTAAAATGTAGAATGTAGTTCATGTTATCATTTACTGTATATGTGTATGTGGGACAGGGATACATAGGTGTCAGCACATAGTGTAACAGTTGGCTGCAACAAAAAGCAGGAACCCATCCCAAAATAGACAAAGAATGAATAGGGGTGGCCGGAGAAGAGACATCAAGATAAGGAAGGAAGAGTCAACAAGGCAGGTGGCCTACACCCTCCTCAGCCATCAGAGCATCGTTATCTATATCAAGGGACATTAAAGAACCAAGACGCCTGCCGAAACTCGAAGTTAACACCTAGCAGGACAGAAATAAGACTCTTTTCAGCACAACCGGAGACACCCGTGAATGTGAAAAGCTAGCCGGCACTCAATAGAAAATATGGGGAAATATTGCTGAGGGCGGAATAAAGGGTATAAGAACTGGGCCCCAAAACGGGCAAATTTGTGAACTCAGGGGGAGACAGCAGACGGCCAGGTTCTCAAAGTTCACCCTTGGCCTCTTCCCAGGAAATACCATCAAGTAGGTTTCGCTGTTAGTGAGTTTTTACTGAAAGTCTGTGATTCGATCTTTTAATACCGAAATTCTGTAATTCCATTTTTTTTATATCTAAATTCTGTGATTTAATTTTGTATTAATGAACCAAATTGTTATTTTAATTGGAATATTGCACTTGACATTTATAACATCTAAGAAACTATTTACTCAATTCAGCAAATTTAACAACTGCCAGCAACAGGAAGATGACATTCACATCCTCACTCTAACTCACAGGATAACAAAGACCTCTGATTTAATTTAGCAGTGAGAAAACTGTAATTAATTATTTCACTGACAGGATTGCAATAGTATAGCACAAACCTAGTACATGAAACTTTCTGCATGTACAGAAGCTGCAGGATGTTGGCTGGTTGGTTAGTTGAGTTTTTTTGGAGTGGGAGTGTGGATCTTAGAAGTAATAAGATGCTGGCCTAAAGCTGGAGAAGGACACTAGTAGAACATATTTCTTTTCACTTCTATGAGATCTTCTCTTTGGCATTAAAACAATCCTCCTATGTCTTAATAATGAAATAGAACTCTTTCCAATATTTTATTAATCTTTTGAAGCCTCTTTACAAAAGTGTCATCTACATGTAGGAACACTCATTTAGTCAAGTGTGTGTGGTTTGCAGTTAAAAAATGAGGGAAATGTCAAAAATTATGTTGAACTCCCATGCTGAAGTATTTAGATCTTACTTGCTAAAATATCCCAACTGGCCAAGAAGTTAATCCTTAACTTGAAGTTTTCCTTAATTCCTATTAAAATAAAATTCTTATTAAATTTGTAAGCATATGATTTCACTTGGCTAGAAAAGAAAATGTGATGAAGTCCTTTGAAAAACCAACACCCTACACATATATTGTACAGATATTTTGAGTTTGAGGACATAAAAAACCTACAGGGAAGGATTACTTCTCTCTACTTCAAGCCTACAGTAGTGGTGATCTGATGGAGCATCTTGTCTGCATGTAATGGGATTTCCATTCCACCAGTGCAACTGAACCAAATAAGTGTATTGGTCAACTAGTTTAGTTGTGAGAAAGTGGTTTTGTGTAAAAGAAAATCCACGTGAATAGGGTCTCTGCAGCCTCCTCTCTTCTCTCTGTAAATATATTCATACCGTGCAACTCACAGGCTATTGCAGAATGTAGGAAATAACTTTTTGTGGGCATCTCATATTAAAATATTAACAACTCTAGCAACATATACCATATTTGAGGAGTTAGTCATTCATTTCCCTTCTAGTGGGCCTATCTTCTATCTGCCTTCACAATCTTCTGTGCTGTCCATCTGATGCCAACTGTAATTTTAATCATGGAAATTTACAAATTTTCACGCATTAAGTCTTTAACCTGAAGGACTCGGTGAATTTGCAAGGGGAAACATTGAAAGACTCAGAATGGATGCTCACTCACAGAAACTGTACTGAAGATATATATGATACATATAGAGTAAGTTTAAAACCTCTTGCCTATCTCCCAGAAACACAGATTGTAAGGCAGACAGAAAAGCATCACTGCAAAGACTACTGTTCTCCAAAAACAATACAAAATTGTCTTTAACAGCATCAGTTGCAGATAGAGGAGACTTTGTTTTTCTATTCTGTGTCTCAAGATCTGATAGTTGCTGCTATCTCTGCCTGGAGGACTGGACCTCAGATGCATTACAAGAAGCAGGCCAAGAAGAGAATATTCTGAGAATTATTTCTGAGAAGACTTGGAGCCATCATGGCTGATACTCTATGGTGATTTAATGAACCACAACAGTCTCTACTTTCTTAAACATTTCCCCAAGTATGACTGGAAAAAAAGGTATCTGCAGACTAGAATGAAGCAAAGAATATGCTGCACATGCTCCAAGTCACCTACTTCTGCACTACTGAATGCATCCCTCCTGTCCAAAATGCTCTTGAATGTCTGACTCCACAAATCCGAATGACCTCTGGGGGAGACAAGCTTTGCAGGGATCACAGAATGGGTAAAGTTGCAAGAGACCACAGTGGGACACATAGCTCAACCTCCCTGCTCACACAGGGTTCCCTATAGCATGTTAATCATGAGTATGTCCAGATGGCTTTTGCATATCCCCAGGGAAGGAATCTCCACAACCTCTCTGGACAACCTATTCCAGTGTTCAGAAGTTCCTTCCCATGTTCAGGTGAAGCTTCCCATGTTCCTATCTCTGCCTGTTGCTCATCATCAAGAGCAGCGTTAGTCCTACCTCTTGATGTCCTCTCTTCTAATACTTCAGACATTGATAAAAGCCTCTCTCAGTCTGCTCTCCTCCAGGCTAAACAGTCACGGCTCCCTCAGGATCTCCCTGTAAATGAGGTGCTCCAGTACCCTCCTCATCTTTGTTACCTTCCTCTGGACTTGCTCCAGGGGCTCCATGTCTCCAGTGTAGTGAGAAGCTCAGAACTGGTCACAGACTCACCAGGGCTGAGTATAGCAGCAGGATTACCTCTCATGACCACATCCCCTAAGGCACCCCCAAGATACCAGTGGCTCTCTGGCACAAGGCACATTCCTGGCTTATGGACAGCTTGTGACACACCATGACCCGCTTCTCCAGAGCTGCTTCAGAGCAAGTCAGCCCCCAGCCTGTAATGGTGCATGCAGTTCTTTCTCCCTTTCTCCCAGGAGCCCAAAGGCTCTTGCCTTTGGTGAATTTCAGAAGGTTGCTCTCTGAACAAGTCTCCAACCTGTCGAGATTCTCCTGAATAGCAGCACAAAATTCTAGAGTATTGGCCACTTACAGATTCAGTACTTATGCCTGGGGGACACCACAGGCCTCCAACTGGACCTTGTACGACTGATCACAACTTTCTGCAACTCCCATACAGCCCATTCTCAATCCACCTCACCATCTGCTCATCCTGCTCACGCTTGACAATCATAATGTCATGGAAGACAGTGTCAAAAGCTTAGCTGAAACCCAAGAAGAGACCACATTCACTGCTATCCTTTCATTTATCCAGCCAGTTATCCCATTGTAGAAGGCAATAATCTCCAATTTGGCTTCTTCCATAGCTATGACATGACAGTAAACCACTAAAGTTCCTAAAATATAGATCTGTTAAGTGTTAAGAAAAATCAATTAATTAGCCAGTGATCTGGTACGTAACATGGGGAAGTCAAATAATCCTTTAGCGAACTGCAATAAATTGTGCTTCGGATTGTCATGAATAGTACATGACAAAGTAGAAGATTGATTATTACATAACCAACAGTTGAACACATGCGTCTTACCAGTCTAAACAAAGAGGAGACAAACATTGATGGTACTAGCCCCCACACACTAACATAGTTTGCTTGTCATGCAAAGATGTCCCTGCATTAATAAGAAGGCTAGATTTTAATTTAAGCTTCTATCAGAAAAGCCAAGTGCAATGGAAATCCTTCACGCATTTATTCATCACATATTGCACACAGCCATATAGCAGAAAGGTTCTTGTTTTATATATGAAGAACTGAAGCAGAGATACTTAAGTTCAGATCACATAGGCTATTTAGCCACCTAATCTGTGTGCAACATACCAGCTGAATTATCTGAGCTGGGTCATTCAGAATGCTTGCTCTGGAAACAGTATTTTTTCCATAGCATACAGTGTTGACATAATTTCAGTCTTATATTTAGTCACTGGCAACCTGCCCATTTGAGAACTGTCATTTATGAAAAACAATAATCACATCCTCTCACAAGGGTTAATTGCAGTCCACTTCTTGTTCACAGCTTTTTCTTAGGAATGCAGAGTAATACATTTTCGCACAGCTCTTTATCTGTTGTTTTATTTTTCTAATCAAAACATCATTTTTTTAAATTGCTGTGACATTAAGAAAATCAGACTATATGCAAAGTTTTTTTCCAATACTGCACAAAAATAAGCATCACTGTGTAACCAAAAAGCAAGAAAAACAAGAGAAGTTTACAAGTTTCCATACAATGACAAAAAGGGGTTAAGAGGAGGAACCCAAAAATGTGAACAGACAGCAAGGGACACAAAAGTGATGTGAATATTTTAGAAGGCATCTGTGTGAGAGTGTTAGAATATTTATTCTATAGCTATCTGATTGATCACATCCTATAGTGGATGATAAAAATAAAACTAAGAAGGCAAACACAGATATAAACCCTGACTGTTTAGTATTAACAAAGACAGTAACCAGAAAAAAAAGAACCAAAAATATCTGTTTGCAGTAATTGTTGGGCTATCATGAAACAGCAGGCTACATTGACTCTGGATGTGATACAATTAGTTTTCTTCATTATAGCTCATATGGTGCTATGTTCAGGATTTATGACCAAAACAGTGTCAATAATACAGCAATGTTTTTGTTATTGCTGTGCAGCACTTACACAGCACCAAGGCATTACTCTCACACTGCCCCACTAGCAAATATGCTGCAAGTGCACAAGAAATTGATAGGGACACAGCTGGGACAGCTGTCCCCAACTGACTAGAGGGATATCCATATCATACAGCATCATGTTCATCTCAGGGAAAAGAAGAAGAAAAAGGCATTTGGAGTTACGCGGTCTGTGTTCCCAAATGTGCGCTGCACACAATGGAGCCCTGCTTTCTTGGGAATGGTTAAACACCTATCCTCATGGGAAGTAGTGAATGAATTTTGTATTTTGTTTTGCCTATTAAGCTGCCCTTATCTCAACTAATGAATTTTTTCACTTTTACCCTTCCAATTCTTTCCCCCATCCCACCAGACTAAGCCAGACTAAGTGACTGGCTGCTTACCAAGGTCAACTCATAACATAGGCAAAATGGTACTTTGCAAATGGTAAAGATGCAAATCTCAGCATGTTGCATGCAGTAGGTGAAAATATGACAACTGATGAGGCAATGTGTAGGGCAAAGGAGAGCAGGGAGGAACAAAGAGGGAGCAGGCAGAAAGGCCTACAAACACAGTCAGTCAACACACTCATCACTGCAAGTCTACTCTATTTTGTCACTGCCACTCCTTCAGCCTTCTTTTGAGCAGTCGCAACTCAAGGAACCGTAGATTCATTGCTCCCTTAACATCAATGCCCCCTGAAAAAAACAACAATCAAAACCCCAGCACTTCTGACCATGACAAGTTACATTCTAGAAGAAATGTTCAGTCTCGTTTGGCCGCATAGACTCAATCACTAAAACAATCAAAAGTTACATGGAATATGCCAGGATAACAAATAAATCAGACATGGAATAAGGAGGAAAAGACCTTAGAAAATAACCAGGAGGTAGAAACAGGGGCAGTACTCCCGTGAGTGAAATTTAGTCATGCTCTTGACTGCTTGGCATAAGAGCCTAGATGCAATCTCACGATGTCTGACATCATGACGACCCAGGCTGTCACATGTTTTCTATGTGGAAAGGGAAAAAACGTGATCCACAGACAACTTGTTCTTTATTTCACATCAACTGCTGTGCTCACGCATGTTCTCATATGATATTCACTTTGTACATAGGGATTTTCACTGCCCACATTAACAAAGTAATCCAGACTGTTTTGCTCGTCCTCTCAGGCCAACAGTTAAACAAAGAGTAAGCACAAAGAGAGCTACTGAGATACTCACTTGCAGCAAGTCTATTCAAAAGATTTCTACTGGAACACAGTTCAGTTCCATACCACTTCAGAAGGGCTGCACATATTTGTCCAGGCAAACACCAACCTGGCAACCCTCCAGAAGGCTCTCCTGTTTCATGGAGGTGTGATAGCTTGCTCAGAGATCCCTCAACTTGGATTGCATTGCTCAATACTGAATATACACAGCAGCAACTCCAGAGTTGAATTCTACCTTTAGTTTTTTGAGGAGACTGAAGTATTTAATTGAATGTGCTTTTGGGATTCTTTGAGCTGTGGGTAAGGCAAATTTTAGTTTCGCTCCTCCTAAGACTAAGATATACCAACACTCCTCAGCGCTGTGTTCTTCACAGCATATAACTCTTCACAAAAATTGCTGTCTGGATGAGAAAGTATTTTGAATACTCTCATAAATATTGAAATTAAGTCCATCTGGTGGCTACGTCTAACAGTCTCTCACATCAAATACTCCAGCAAGTCATGAAAAATTTCAGACTCCATGAAAGAGGCCTCAGGTTGGAAAATGAGATTCCAAAAGACTCAGGCAATTGCTGGAATAAAATACTGAAGTGAAACCTCCTCATGGAGCAAGATGAAGTGGACAATTCTTTTACGTACAATATCTGTAAAGAGGGAAGAAAAATTAAAACAAAAATCCACCTTAAAGCAGGAAAAATACTTTAAAATTACATATTTTAAATATGCCACCATGAGAACAATACTTCCACCACTTCTGACAGAAGGGTAACTAGACAATTTAAATCCTTGAGGGTCTGTGAAGCATTAATAGTTTATGGAAGATGATACCAAAAAATAAATATATAGTGTCTAGTATATACATATACTATAATGCTACACCCATTATTTAAAACTTCCTTGGGCAATTCTTAGCATCTGCACCACAACAAACAGATATTTCAGGAAAATCACAGAGTTATAACAATAGGATATAATGCCCTCCACAGACTTCTGCTAGAAAAGAAGTATTATTTCTATGGCTAGAAACACTAGCCATATAAAAAGCATTTTAGTATTAGACTCAGGATACGACAACATCCAAAGGATTAAAAAAAAAACCCATGCCAGTAAATTACAATTTCTCTGCTAGAAGCTAGAGGCTTTAAGACTTTCAAAAATAATATCTCAAAATAATAATAAAAATTAATAACAACTTCAAAACAAAGACAACAAGACAACACAAATGATTAGTGAGTCTGAATATTCGGCTTGAGACTTTTAAAAGGGCCTGACTTATTTTATTTTTTCTTCCCCAAATGCCTAGCACCTGAATCTTACTAAGAATATAAATATTAGAAGCCCTTGGGTATAGTAAAATAGCTTTCAGACAGACAAAAGAGAAGATAAGGTATTCTGCTGAAACTGAGTATGTCAAACGTCCCTACTTAACTGAAGTTCACAAGCAGAGCTGTTGAACTTACTGCACAATGCCTTTGTAGGATTGACCTGCTGTCCAGCAAGCAGCTGCTGGAGCTTCTTGATGTCTATGCATGCTTCAGCCATACTTTCCAGATCTCTGGCTTGAACAGAACTTTGACATCCATCCTCTGATGCTAAAACCATAAGGACACAACACTTAGTCCAAACACAAAAAGCAGTTTCAACACCCATACAGAAACACCTGAAAACTGCTGAAGCTCTGGAACTCAAATGGCTTGTTTTTAAGAACAGTGCAAGGAAAAGAAATCCCAGTTTTCTTACCGAACTGTCAGGAATAATGGAAGAGATTCCTCACCACCACCCCCAAACATGAAACAGACACTCTTACTGACCACTTTTCTTTTAGGATTTCATTTGAAGACTTCAAAGTACTTGATGCTATTTTCTAAAGACTAAAAGGTAAGTACTGTTATTAGCAACACACTTAAGTAATGAGATCAGACAGACACAAGAGGTAACAGGGAAACTTACCCCAGGGAGGATTTCCCAAGTCTTTAAAATGTGTTGTTACAGATACTAAGTCAGTTTCTATTTTCAAGTTCATTTCACCACTCAAGTTTGCTTCAATCACCTGCAATCAATCTCAATTTTAGGCACCCCACTTTCACACTGCAGAATTACAGAAGAATACAGTTTGGTTTTGTTCAAATACAAGCTTCCAGGAGTACTTCAGTGCAAGTCAACCATACTTCCTGAAAATAGTTTAAACATTTGAATGTTCAGCTATAAAATGCATTTCCCATCACTCCCACATGAATTACTCCAGACCAAACTTTAGAAATTATGAAAGGAAAGAAATTTAATTGCTCTCCAGTACTTTTAGAATAAGTATTAGCTTTGGGAAGTCCATGTTCTGAGGAAAAAGCTTCAGAAATAAGAGACTGAAGCTGAAGAAATGCAACGATTCCTGAATTTCCATCCAGTTATTCAACAAATAGAAAGGCACCAACACAGTCTGTATGACACACACAGAAAATGGGATGCACCAGGAGCTGACAGTGCTGCTTTCAAGAATTTAAAATAGACAACAGCTAGATCAGATCAGTAACTCCAAAAGGAATTTGAACTAACAGAAATCCTGGAAAAGTGATAAAAGCTTTCCAATTCCATCCTGAAAGCTGGAAGGAGGAATTTGAAGGAGACTATACATGGTCTTACACAAATCCCCAGCAGATCAGAGGATTCCTAAAGCACAACTAAGCACTTCATTTCTGTGATTAGATAATTTTTCAATAATTTAAAAAACCAAGATGTGCACTGCACCCAGAATCTTGTATAAAATGGAGATGCCAAGCTCCCAAACAATGGACAAGTACTATCAGAAATTGCTTCTAAGCCCATTTTGAAGCACTGCTCTTGACCAGTTTTATTACCAGGATGCATCTTGCAAAAATAATTAATTGTCACACTTAATGTTTTTGTTCTCTAACAGCATGAAAGCAAGGCACTTAGTGTAAGTTCTATCCCATCATACAACTATCCTGTGTGAGAAAAAAGTCTCAGCTCCAGAAACAAAAGCACTGTGCTCAATTTTGCACTCACTGTACTCAATTGTCCACCAAGGACATGGAGGCAGGAAAGAAAGCAAAAACTAAGCCCCCAGAACATCTCACAAAAGAAAAGAGCTTGATGTGTATTTGCAGGATGACTGCCATTTGCCCAACTGCCAGTAACCCAGGGTAATCTCTCAACTCTTCCAAGACTTGAAAAACCGGGACTGTTCCAATTTCCAGATTCTTAGTTAACAGAAAAATTGCTATTTATACATACTGGTATGAACAGCATCAAACCCAAATTATTCCAAAGCTCTGCACTTACTTACTAACTTCCATGTCAGTCAATTATGGTGACTGTAAGCAAAAAACAACTAAATAAAAAACCAAAGCCCTTTTCTGTCCAACTGCAGAGGGTTTCTTTCAATTAAAAGGCCCACTGGCACTCTAGAAATACAGGGTAGACTACAAACCCAGCATGTCAGTCTAAAGCACAGTGTGACATCCCAGGGCTATTAGCAGAATTTCATTTAAATCCCACATCAAGTTTACCTAAAGTTCATTCACAGTCACCTAATACAACACCCACTTAATAGGCATTTCCTTAATGAAATAACCTGGAAAGTCTCCAGCTAGCTTCCTGAAGGACTGTCATTTCCCACCAGCTATAAAGAGTGGCTTGTAGCAACACAATGCCATGTTCTTTCACAGATTTAGCACAAAGACCATAATTTACTGAGAAGTTCAGGAAAAGCTTTTAAGTATAAATCCTAAAATAAATCCCATCATTCTTTTCAATCTTTGCACAGGCTTCAGGTGCCTTGATTTCAATGTCTAACTCATCTCAAAATAAGATAATTAAACCTGCAGCACCAGTTTAAGCAACGTGTTATGTCCCTCATGAAATAACATCTGTAGCATACATGCTTTAAGTGCCTTAACTTACAATGAAGTTGCTGAGATTCTTCATTCTTTCCACAACACTCCTCATTGTTTTCAATACCGGGAGGTAAATACTGACCTAGGAATAAATAAGAACTGCATTTACCCAAGTATTTCAGATGTGTTTGGGACTGTTTGGATTTATTTCTACTTTCAATTCTATCTTAGTTTGGACTGAGTTACCTATGGCTTTCAGGATGCACAATATCTATCTGAAATCAGCAAATGTCTCAGGAACAGAGGAACTCTTTCCCATTATAACAAAAGGCAATCATTCCAGTAATTGTTCCAGACATAACATTCCAAGTCTGTGTTCAAAACAGAGACATGTTTTGGCATATCGGACTCTCACATGAATACCACTGTTACTAAACAGTCAATTACAGTAGTCAGAAAGGAAATAACAAGATTCCCATGATACTGCAGTAATTTCTGGAACTGCAGCAGTGTAAATATAAAATAAAAGAACAAAATACTTCAAGTTTCTTCTAGTACATCTTCAGAATCTAAATACTCTTAGCTATAAAGGTAACACGCATCCATAACCTCAAATAGGTGCACATTTGTACACATTTTCCTTGCAACTCTGTCAACAAAGTCAAAAAGTATATTGAGAGGATATATAAAAAGCAGGAGGAAACAAATATATCTTTAACTCTGTCAGATAAGCCATAAATTTCAGAAAGAACAGATTATTTGGGCCATTTGGCACCTGAACAACTGAAACTTGTTTGGTTTAGTGGTGCTCCAGACTAAAACCATACAAGTCCTTTTCTCCTCTCTTCCTTTGTTGTGAACATCACAGAAGCAATTGGCACTGTTTCCATACTTTGGGCTCTCTTGTCAGGATAGAGGCCACATTCCATACCCCTCCAAAACTGTAGTCTCCAGTCCTCCCTCTTTCCTTTCAACTCCTTTCCAAATCCCACCAGTAGTATACTCTGTAGCAATATCCACTTGCAAAGTCCCATTTCAGTTGGGAATATAAAAACAGAGGCTTACATCAAAGTCTGGCACACTGGGCTCTCTGAAGTCATTCCACATTCTTCTGGGAATAACTCCCACAGGAATGTCATGTGTCACAATCCTACTGCTGCTTGATAAGGATGGCTTGAGGGAAAAAAGAGGATGCTCTTGTAGTTAAACACAAGACTGGAATTCTCAATTTAAAATTTTCAGACCCACTCTAGGAAATGCTGTAACTACATCCCTGACACTCCTAGTTTTCCCTAGGTTCCTATCAATATGCTTTGAAGTGGACTCCTCTTTTGAATGAGGAAGAGTTTGTGATGTATCAGTCATAAGTGTATCTATAAGCTATCCTTAGAGCTGAAGAGGTCAGTCAAAAGTCAGCATGTAATATCAGGAAAACCAAAGGCAAAACATGGAGCCAAACGCTAAAACCTGCTGGCTTCAATGAAAAGGCAATAATCCACAGAAAATATAGAGGATAAAGGAATAGAGAAAAGCAGACATTTGAAAAAGTTGCTTAATAACATAGCTTTCTTTCTTCCTCCACCTTCTCCTTGCCTTTTGGAAAATACAAATATGGATCTGTATGGCACCAAGCATGATGGAAAAAAAGGCTAGTGAAATGGAAAATGACACAGTGTTTCTTCAGTGTTCTAGAATTACACCAAATATTACCCTTTGATCTTAGGAAAGGCACTAAATATTAAAGAACTTTTTCTTAAGAATGAATATGAAAGCATGGTTGCACTTACTAGCTCCACAGCAACTCTGAGACAAGGGCAGTGTTTATTAGTCAACTTGATCTTCACTGCCTTAGCACTCTGGGAAGTTTTTAATGCTCTCGACAGGTTTTCAGGCACCAACTCCAAATAGATTTCATTGTGCTCTGCAGCTACTCCTTCCATCTGAAATTCATCGAAGAAGTTCCCCTATAATTTTTGAAAGTTGAGAAATAAAATAAACAAGAAGGGCAAGTGTTATTTATCAGACTTTAAGTTTAGAACTGCATATGTACAGCAGAAACCCCCCTCTGCCTGCCATCACCTGAGGTATCACAACAGGCTGCACAACCATGAAGACTCACTGCTTCAGGCTAAATTAGTTAATGTCCTCCCCCACCACCTAATCAGTCCATTAGACATTGAGTTATGCTTTCCTGTTTCCAGTATTGGGCAAGCCCATGTGGGCTAGCATACACTGATGCTTTACACTGATGTGACAATCAAGGTAAAGGGAATATCCAACCTGAAACACCTGTGCAACCAGATAGCCCTTAAGAGACCTGGCACATCGAAGATGAGGGCTACAAGAAACGCCATGTACATCAAACCCAATTGCACGCTCTGGTTTTCAACATGTTACTGAACTTCCCTGGGCTCACCTGGCTCAGCTCACACCACATACTGGCACCTCCATTTGCTACTTTATCGGAGAGGATGAAATACAGCTTGCAGACAGTAAGGCGCAGTATGCAGGTCTTGGCTAACTTGGCGATTGTGTTAATTATACCTGCCGGAGAGAGGGAGGGAGGACGTTACAGCGGTGATGGCTCCACGCACCCCGGTCTCTGCGGGACAGAAAAAACCTTCTGCTTTTACAAACGCAGCTCGTGCTGCTGCGCTAACTCTTTAATACCTCGGGGAAGGAAAGCGCCTCATGCCGCCTCCTCCCAGGAAAGGACTGCGATTCTCACCTCCCTTCCTCTTTCTTTTGCCCGAGAAAGCCGGCCCCAGCCGCTCAGCGAGGCACTGCCGCCTTCAGCCCGGCCCGGCATACTCACGGCTGAAGTGGTTGAGGCAGGCGAGATCCACGATCTTAGCTCGAAATCGCATGGCGGCGCGGGCCCTGATGGCCCCTCTCCCGCTGCTACAGAGGGCGGTCAGGGAGAGAGGGACCACTCACTGCGGAGCTCGACGCTGGTAGCGGCCATAACAGCCGACCGCCGGATGTACGGCGGGATTGGGCAGGGTCCGGCACGGGTGGGCCACACTTCCTTCCGCTGCGCTGGAGATCGCAATCCGGGCGAAAATGCCTTGGCACCCTCCGGAACCTATGTGAAAATTCCTCTGTATGGCTCCGAGCCTCGATGTCTCGAGAAATTTCTTTTCCAAATCCAAGCGGGCCCTTGCAGCAGACACTGTCAGCCCCTGGCAGGGGCCGAGCCGCGACTCTGTCCCACATGACGCGGTGGTGAGGAAGGAAAGCAACAGTCGTGTTAGAAAGTGGAGCGAGCAGAACTTTGTGAGGGGCCTTTCCCATTGCCCCATTGTTAGCCAGGCCACCCAGAAGGGGCTGTGCAACCACAAGTGTTTTCAGAAAGATATTCTCTGTCAGACTGGCCACCTCATGTAGCCAGCCTCTCAACTTAGTGCATGGTGCACAAGGGTTTATGCAAATGTTAGAATAGTTCAAAGAAAAAGAAAATGAAGGAAAACTGCTTTACTTGTCAGTGTGCAGCATGCCTGTTTCCTGTAGACAGTGTCCTTAACCTTGATGGTTCTGGTTCCTTGCAGTCCTTCAAAACTACAACATTTGCAGAAACAGTTTTCTAATGTTGTTCTTTTTTTGTCTGTCAGGATTGTCTGGTGTTCTTTTGTCACACTGCAAGTTCCCCAGAGCAGTTAAATTGCCTCTCTCATATTTCATTTTGAAATATTCTTAGGATGCTGCTGACATGTCTCGATGCTCTCTTTCAGTACAGTCATTATGAAGAACTTGGGTCTGCATAATGGCAGATACAGACAGTTTCTGGAGAGGTTATTCTCTTTTTATATTGCTCTTAGGCCTTGTAAATTTTGTAGAAATAAGCTGACACTTCTAGAAAAACCAGTGCAGCAGGGTGTCACAAATTCTCATCTAGGATTCTGCCAACTATTAAAATTTATTAAAATATGAATATCGATCTAATATCAATATTCAACTGTGACAGACAAAAGACTCTCTAACAGTTCAAGTTAGAAAGTGTATGTTTATTGCTACGCAGGGCAGCACGTGGGATAGCTCCGTAATGAGCACTGCAAAGATCACAGATAATTACAAAGCCTTTTATTTACAAAAATGTTGAATACACAAAATACAAATGCATATTCATACTCCTGTCACTTCCTCTTCTCCGCTTCCTATGCTAATTGACAAAAAGGCTATTAAGCATGCCTGGTTTGTTCCCTGAAATGGGTCGGTGGTCCTTTTGTGAGGAGGGGTCACCAAAAGGAAGAAGTAAAACTAGTCTTCCTCGTTCTAAACTTTCAATCTTTTCAATGCAGCTGTGATTGGTAGATGGATGTGGATGGTAGAACTCCCTGTTTCCTGCTTTCCAGGACTGTTTCAGTGGGTTTCTGGAAACAGGAGGTCTGGTGTTGTATTGATTAGTTTCTCTGACAAGCAATAAGTTATTAAATCTTGGGTAGCTTATCTTAAATCCTGTTTCTTTTAACCATCCTCTAACTTTTAACTGATTTCAGCAAAGCTTATCTATTCATTTCAGCTAAATCAGCAACATCTATTGTTAGCTGTAATCTTAGCTTTTCTCAAAGCTTCAAAATTAGTGTCTCACTATGGCAACTTGTCACAAATGTGTGGTTTAGGGTCACTCAAAGAATCATCATCAAAGGTATTAGCAAAAGTGGGGTTAAATATACATTTATAAAAGTGTGAGATTAAGTTCAATGACAAGTTTCACTTCATCATGGATGAAACATACAAGGAAAATTCTTTTAAGAATAATTTTAGAATGATTTACACAGAAGCCAAAGACAAAAAAGTGTTAGAAAAATTCCTGTTGAATTACAAAGTTCAGAGTGAAAAGAACAGGGCATATGCCTTTATTAATGTTCAGCTCTTTATTGAAGTGATCAGCAGGATTGCAGAGTCCGATCAGAGTTTTCCACGCAGCTGCAGCCATCCAAAGGAGCAGGTGCTGTCCCAGTTCATCATACCACTGCAAACAGTAGATGCTACAGTCTTTGTTCCTGTAGGAACAGCTAGAAGTTCTCTCTGCTCAACCATCAGAAGACAGAGCAGTGGGGGGGGTCTGCCACTGGAGTGCAGAGTCAGCTCTCAGGGAAAACCTCCAAGAGTTCCCCATTCTCAGACCCAGTTGCCTCAGCTAACTGGTTCCCATTCCATCCAAACTCCTCATAGGTTATGGTGAGTCTTCAAACCAGGCCACGTGGTCCGTCCACTTCTTGCTTGGCCAGGGCACCCTCTAATTCTCCTCTGATGCATCTAACTTCTTGTCTTGGGGTGCAGTTTCTCTAAAAATCCCTCCCAGGATTCACAGGGTTGGTTTTATTTGTATATACAAATGCATATGCATTTGTCCTGGCCACAGCAGAGGTATTCCTGCTTAAAAAAGGTAGTTACAGCAAACAATGACCAGGCAATCAAGGCAGGAGCTGCTCCTTTTCACATTTTAATGAGGTAGGACAATGCTGCCTTTCCCATTGGAGCAGCTTCCCTCCGTCTTCAAATTTGCTGGGGTGTGATAGTTACCTCTAGCCGGGAGGGGACCAGCTGCTTTCGAGGGACCCCAGCTATGGGGTTCTCTGCAAACAGGAAAGACCCCCATTTTTCTAAAAGGCTGAGTGATGGCACAAATTGGGAGGAGGGGGGTTGCATTCTCAGAGCTCTTTTAATATGCTAATGCATGCTCTGTGTTTTCCTCTGGGGGGGATGGTGCAACTGTCTCGATATGGGTCTAGAACAGGGATAGCCCAGCCCACCAGGACCGGGAAATTTGTTCATAACAAGAGTATACCCTCTTGCTTTCTAAACTTTTGATACAGGTTAGGTGCAGCTAGGTCCAGTCTTACCATCAGACTTGGACAACAGTTTATATCTAACAGAATTGTCTCCAACTTTTTCATTAGATACTGCTCCATTAGCCTTTTGTTTTATAAAGCGTGGCTGCAAACGATAAAGCCCCAATAGTGTTGTGAAAAATGGAAATTATTAATTCACGTTTTTATGGATAGTTATGAATTGTAAAATGTGATATACTGTATATGTCTGTATGGGGTTAAAATGTAGAATGTAGTTCATGTTATCATTTACTGTATATGTGTTTGTGGGACAGGGATACATAGGTGTCAGCACGTAGTATAACAGTTGGCTGCAACAAAAGGCAGGAACCCATCCCAAAATAGACAAAGAATGAATAGGGGTGGCTGGAGAAGAGACATCAAGATAAGGAAGGAAGAGTCAACAAGGCAGGTGGCCTACACCCTCCTCGGCCATCAGAGCATCGTTATCCATATCAAGGGACATTAATCAACCAAGACGCCTGCCGAAACTCGAAGTTAACACCTAGCAGGACAGAAATAGACTCTTTTCAGCACAACCGGAGACATCCGTGAATTTGAATAGCTAGCCGGCACTCAATAGAAAATATGGGGAAATATTGCCGAGGACAAAATAAAGAGTATAAAAACTGGGCCCCAAAACAGGCAAATTTGTGAACTCAGGGGGAGACAGCAGACGGCCAGGTTCTATGTCTCAGAGTTCACCCTTGGCCTTTTCCCGGGTAAAACCGTCACGTCGGTTACGCTGTTTGTGGGGGTTTTTACTGAAATTCTGTGATTCAGTCTTTTTACCTAAATTCTGTGACTCGAAATTCTGTGATTCAATTTTATTGCCGAAATTCTTTGATTTGATTATTTTGATATCTAAATTCTATAATTAGTTTTTGTATTAATAAACCAAATTATTCTTTTGATTGGAAAATTGTCCTGGCATTTATAAGAATTTTGGTGCCCAACGTGGGGCAGTTTTTTTGATATTCTACGGACCCCCGTCTCTGACTAGGAGGCGCCCCGCTTTTTTTAAGTGGCCTGGCGGAGCAGGTAAGTCCAGCAGAACCAACTGGCTCAATGAACCTGAAAACCACAACAGCGGATATATTAGGTGTTAATGTATTAAGAGTTAGGACAAGCTAGCTTGGGGGCTTGGAACTCAGCAGGGGTAGGTCCCTGGTAGCTGCGGCATTTCATGAATTCACTCCTAAAAATCGACATGCACGAAGAACCCACACAAGAACAGGAGACCGTAAGTACTGCATGGCTGATTAGAGTGACCAAGTGTTTGAGAACGTGTGTGTGGTTTGAAAACGTGTGTGTGTGCTTGAACGAGACGTGATATCATCACGAAGCGAGAGCGGACCTCGAGATCACAGTTCTGTTATCCCATGAGGGACATGGCCGGTCAACAGGGAAGCGCATGGAATGTGTGGGATCTTGCGTGAGTGTTACCCGACGGGGTGTGTGGTGTCACCGGGTGCCCGGAAGGAAAGGATACGTCCCTTATTGAGTTCGGGGACTGGTAAGCCTTCACGGGTCGGGACCAAACGGGGTCTGGGACCAAAGGGGGTCCACTAATTTTTGTTGGTGGCAGTAAGAGAGCCCGCCGTAATCTGAAACTCAGCAGAACGGTCGACTGTCGGACTACTAGGTTTACGGCACCCGAGTGAGGAGACTCGGGGAGCAATTTTTGAACCCCTACTTCTGTGCCACGGGAAGGATGGGGTTGTATCTCAGTAGAGATCAGGAGGTTTCGGCAGGGGCTGCACTTGACATCCCCCAGGAAAGCCCACTAGGCAGATTGTTACAGGAATGGCAGAGATGCCCGATTTGGAAAGGGATATACCTGAAGAGCAAATGATTTATCTGTGTACCCAAGTTTGGGGACAGAAGGAATTAAGGCCAAATCTCATATGGCCAGTATTTGGTACTTTTGATGAATGGGTGTGGGAGGCTTTGTGTAGATATGTAGAAAAGAAGGAAAAGAGAGAATACAAAGAAATTACATATGTCTTGTTATGGTATGAGATACGAGAAAAGTTGTATACTGAGGAGGGGAAAGTACGAAGGAAACAAGGCATCTGGAGTAGCCCCTCTCTTGACTCGGTGGCCGAAAACCTATCCACCCCTACCCCCACCTTTTCTTCTTCCTCGGCCTCTTCGGCAGTAGCGCTAGCGATATCGTCCAAAAACCAGGTGGAACCTCGAGCTCCGCGGCCACTCCAAAATTCCTCCTCCCGCTCCAGGGGTGGAGGGGATCCTGCCTCTGTTTCCAGCCCTAGCCCCGTATCCCGGCCACCGATGAAAAAGCAGGGAGAGAAAAAGAAAAAAGGTAAAAAGCAGGAAGGGAAAAAGGATAAGGTAAATAGTGACATACCGGTAGGAGCTCAGGCCGACACCTGGACTCCCGAGAGAGATTGGGGGGAACCCGAGAATAGTTCAAGAGGGCACAGTGAGTGCAACCATAAAAGCGGCCAGGGGGAAAACACAAGGAGAAGAAGACCTTCTCGTGAGAATTAAAAATATGCACTTATGTTTGACTATAAGGGACAACAGAAATTGTCTAGGGTAAATTGGAATGCCTTAGAGAATGAATGGTGGTACTGGGAAGCGAAGGAGCCTGAATGGGATATAGTACGAGAGATAGTAAAGGGAGGAAAAGACAAAAAGCAGCATTAAAGACTGAATTTCTCTCATTCGCTTCTTCTCTTGGGTGGTGGTTTCTTTTAACTTCTGGCCGAAGTAACTTACTTTTCTTTTCTTTTGCTCCGTTAACATGAGAAAGAGCATACAAGCAGCTCGGTGAGCTTAGTCTCTTTGTTGCCAGGGAACGGTGAAGTGGCTGCAGGGCACGGCTGGCAAGCGGCCTTTTTCTTAAAGCGATAGGAAATTTTTCTTTTGCATTGGAGTTATTGGATTGGTAGTGAGCAATGGAGGCTTAAAATAACTAAGAGAGCTTTTGAAGAGATCAGGAAATTAGTAAAGGCAGTAGAGGTAAATTACAGGATGTTAGAAACGAAAATTGTAAAAGTAACACACAGATGCTAAATTGCTAGATCTCTAGTTTTTGTGGAGGAGTAGGGAAAAAGTATGTAGCATTGACTAGAAGATTTTCGCTTTGAAGATAGTAACAGTGTAGAGAGATGTGTGTAAGAAGTACATATGTGTCTGTTTGTGGAAGATTGAAAAATATGGATAAATATTTTCTCTTAGTCACCTGCTTGCTGGATGTATGTATTCTAACAGAAAATGAGTTACAGTCATTTTATTAAGTTGCCTACGTTTCTCTTATTATGTATTCTCCTTTTATTGAGGCATAGGGTCAGAGGAGTCCAAATTCAAACTGTTCACGAGAAATGGTAGTCAATGGGTTAATGATTAAAAACCTTTCTCTTGAAGTGGTAGCAAGATTTAGGATTCTAGTCTTAAGCTGGAAAGATGGCATGGTGCAGTGGTATCAGACAGTTCTTTCTTGAGATTAGTAGTAGTTGTACCCGTCGGACAGTAGCTGGGAACTGGAAGGTTTTTTTCTTCTCTCTAAAATTAATTTCTGTAGGGTGACTATATGCAAGGGGAGATACACCTTGTTCATTATGTTGTTCAGGTCTAGTTACCTAGGGTGGCTGCAAGGCCAGGGTTGGATGGAGCTAGTGAAAAAGTGCCCCCCACCCGTGGCAATAGGATTAGAATGAAACAAGCTTTAAAGTTTCTTTTCCAGACATGCATGGATGATTCTTTCCTGCTTAATCAGAATTACTAGCTGGGATTTCTCTGTGCTTAATAGTTAGAAGACTTTTCTTTCTTTAATATGTATGCTGTCTGATGGGAACAGTGGTTTTATTTCCAATTACAGATATCTAAGAAGATGGTTAACGTGGTCCCTTTAAATACCGTGTATTTGTCTGTGTCAGTAGTAAAAGGTTTTTCATTTTAGTATGTATTTTACGCAGTGGGAGCAGGGATCCTCATTTCTGATTACTAATCTCTTAGAAGTAAGTAGTTAGTGTTGTCTTTTGATATTTGGGTCTTCCTTACTTGCTCCTCAAAATAGAAAATATAAATCTTTAGGTTGTCCTGATACCTGAGCTCCAAATATAAAAAGCAGGTGGTTTATGGGAAGCGGCTTCTATTAAATATGGTTAGGATTTGCTTGTGATTTTTTTCAGACCACATATTTGGGCTTAGTGATGCACAAAGATAGAAAGTAAAGGAGTTTTTTGCTTGGATTTTAGGAAGATGGTAAGAGGGTGGCTCAAGTGTTACCTGTTGGTAAAGGCTAGGATTGTGAAAAGCTTTTGTGATGAGCATTGGTATCCATATACTAATAAGTGAATTGGACAGGGTTATCTGGTTATTGGAGCATGAATTTAAGGCGGCTCTTGGCCCTGGAAATTCAATTATCTTAAGTTTCGAATCTGAACAATGTGTGGTGATGTTATGGAACATTTTAATGAATTTTAATTATGGCTTTCAATACCTTTCATCCAAAATATCTAAGTTAGCTTTGTTATTCTGTGTGCTTCCCTGGATAAGAGCAAAAGGGCTCAGACACTAAATAAATTACAATTCTGGTGCTCCTTGTCAAAACGTTAGGTATCTAATGTTAAAAAGGTAATCTCAAATTACAAATGTGAGAAGTGTCTGAGGTGGTGCCATTTCTATAATAATCATGTGATATGTGAAAAGCCAAATATTTTTGCTGCTAGTGTTATGTGCACTTTATTGTATTTATCATATCTGTATGATTAGTTTAATTTTAGGAAGTGGAGATATTACATATGTGGTAAGGGGTTAAGTTCTGTCATTTGTGGTGTCAGTTTTATTGCTTTTCTATGCCTTGTTAAATATTCTTCAGGAATATGGATGAGGTCTTGGATCTGATCTTGTTTAAATACTAATTCTACTTAAGTGACCTTTCTTCTTTAGGAACATATTACTTGGATCTAAGGTTGTCTTAGTATTTGTTGTTTACTAGTTGTACAAAACCCTTGTACAGGGTAGACACTTTCAGATGTAGAAAAGGTGTTGTTTGTCTGTATCATTATAAACTTTATTTAATAGAAGGTAGAATTCCCTTTTCTATTTGTTTTCTTTCTCCTGTAACAGTAGAGAAGAGGAGGTTTTGAATTGTGTGTTGAATTGTCTAAATTTTGGATTATGCGTGTGGAATGGTATATCCTAGCTCACCCCTGGAAAGTGTCTGGTTCATTCTAAGTCTGTACCTCCCTGCAGTATANATATGTGTTGAATCATTTTGGGTACAAAAAGGAAATTTTGAATTGTGTATTGAATCTGAAGCATTTATGTGTAAGATGGAGCTTCTGTCTTCAAGGATAGTAGTTACTAAACTCCCAATTACTTGTCTTTGGCATATGCTTTAACTGGATAGCTGTAACGGTTTAATGCTATCCTTAGGATATTCTAATCAAACATCTGATGGAATCTGTCTTTTCTATCTGAAAATGATTTTAATAGAAGCATGCAGATATAGTCAATCGTGGGTTCGATTCAAGAGAATACCTTTTTGTGAAATCTAGCTGTGGTATTGTAACTAGGGAAATTAGTGTGATCCAGGGACAGAGTTTTTTTGTATAAAAGGTGAATGCATGAATGAACTGGAAAGCTGATTCTGATCTGAATAAAACAGGCATTTCTTCTATGAAGCATTTCTGTGGTGATGGGCCTATCTAAATTTACATTGTGTAGGAATTCTTAATTAGTAAATTAAGTGCAAGTTACGATATAATTACAAAGCTTTTGATATGGTTAAATATATGTTGAGTAAAAAACAAAAGATTACCCTCTTATTACAGAGAAGTGGTTCTTAACCCCTCAGTTGGAGGGTTCCCTTGTTGTGTTCCTTTATACAACAGGTGCCAGTGTGAAGATACACGAGAGGAGGTGAACCCGTGCCCCTGAGGTTAAGGAGAAGGAACTACACCCCCAGGAAACCAGGAGACCAAGCTAGAACTTCTGAGCCAGATGACAGAAGAAACCTCAGTTTGATGCCCAGAGTCAGGGTGTCCCTGCAACCCTTTTGTTCATTTCAAATGTAATTATTATCACGAGGTTTGGGTGATTCATTGTAAATGGGGATGGAAACCACTGGGGATATGTAGAAAGTGTTCTGAGGAGGAACAGAACCTGACCACACGATTCCTGTATTGTGCCTCATGTCTGGGATTGATAGAACCAGATTCTCCTGGGTGGTACTCAATATATCAACAAGGGTTGAGGGGAAAATTGGATGTGAAGGCCCGGGTGTTAACTACTGAGTGCAGGCAGACTAATAAGGTACCTTGTGTGGCAGAGCTCGTAAAGTTATCTCGGTGGGGAGCTTTTAAACGGAGATATGCCATTCGAACAACCCCGAGGGTCCGAGCAGAGAATCCTTGCTGTTGTGAAGATGGTCTTCCCTGTTGTTGGTTGCAACCCAACAGACGCTGGGCTAGACAGAGGGACACATCTGCAGACCACTCTAGGGAGTGTGAACCAGGCTGTGCACCCAGAGAGGGGCCAGCCCTGTGATCAAAGAGTAAACTAATTACTCCAGCTCCACTCTCACCAACAGTAGTAAGAGGTCCGTGAGAAAGCACTCAGAGCTATGGGAATTGGAAAAAACCAAACGTTAAAAAGCAAGACAGACACTATTCATGAGACGCTGGTCAGATATGTTCCTCATAGAGTGAAGGAGAAAATATGCCAAGTGAATTAAATGATTTGACCACTGGACATTCAAGGTGGGGTTGAATAATAAAAGGGGGAGCTGGAATAGCAGGACTGTGGGCTCTGGGAGTAATAATGTGGGCCCTGGTGAATCCCAAGCTAATCATAAAATACATGGGCCCCTTGTGCTGGATAACAATGAGAGTAGGAACTTTTAGAGTTATGAATATCAAGAAACACCAAAGGAAAAGAGTTGCTCAGGCTTTAGAAAAATTTGAAATACAGTTGAAAGAAAATGTGTTAAAAGAGTTCAAGGTGGGAACAATAGGGCTGCTGCAAACATGAATTGAATTGTTGATAAAAGAGAAGAAATGGGGGAATTGTGAAAAACGCTTTCCATTCATCCTTTTTCTATTTCTGGACAAGACAATCTAGGGTGGTATCTGCCTTTTGTTTCAGCATGAGGTTACGAGACACGCTGTAGCTCACGTCCACATTTATCACATACACATATACAGTATTTTATACTTTTCAATTTATCATTTACCATAAGAACATGAATTAATCATTTCACATTTTTCACAAAGGTTAAGCAGGATTTGTGGAAGGAAGGTTGATCTAATCCCTTTGAAGTTGTGGCATCCTGATACATGTGGATTGCATAAGGTTTAACAGATCCACATGATTTGCCTTTTCTGCCTTTGACTATGGTTTCCTGGTTTGAGTGTGGCCGAACACCAGGGACCCATGAAAGTCACTCAATCACCCTCTCCTGCCACAGCTGGGCAGAGGAGAGAAAAAATTAACAAAGGCTTCATGAGTTAAGGACTGGGAGAAGACACTCCAAAGGCAAAACAGGCTCAACTTAGAGGTACAAAGTGCTTTTATTACTAACAAAATTCGAGAAGGATTATGAGAAGTAAAACAAGCTCTTAAAGAACACATTTCCCCAACTCCTCTTTCCTTCCCACCAACAGTGGAGGGAGACAGAGCATGGGGGTTTTTGGTCTGTTCATCACCTGAGATCTGCTGCTGCTCAGAGTCCTTCCCCTGTGAGACTGTGAGGTCCCTCCACGGGAGACACAGAGAAGTTCTCTGTGAACTTCTCCAAAATGGGTCCACTCTCACGAGCAGCAGTCCTCCAAAAACTGCTGCAATGTGAATCCTGCCCAAGGGCAGACACTCCTCCCAAAACTGCTGCAGCGGGGTCACTCTTTCAAGGGGTGCAGTCCACCAAGGACAGCCTGCTCCAGCTTGGAAGTAGGGGCCCTCTATCCTCTGNATGCTGGGGCTCCAATAAACTCTGAACTAAGAAACTCCCCCACAGATCTGGCTTCTCCTTCTTCACCTTGTCCAGTCTCTCGGGGAGTTAAATATCAGAGAGAAGGCGGTCCCTTTTCCCCGGCTTCCTCACAGGTCTGCCTCTACCAGCCACCGTTCCCAGTTCGGGACAAGACGGGACTTGAACTAACACGTGGTTCTGTTATAAATGAATTATCAGTGAGTGTGGATNCGAGTGGATCTCTGCATCCCCCGTGGCCTGCAGAGGAATCTCACATCCAGTGCCTGGAGTGTTATGAACGAATTCTCACTGAGTGTGGATGCTCCAAAAGCTGCCCCTGTGTGGCTGCTGTGGCCCGAGATGTGGCGGGGTTATGTCTCCAGAACTCCTGGGATTGCTGCTGCCGCCACAGCCCTGATGGATCCGCTGCTGGACCCCTGTCACCATAGGTGGGGGCCTGCCCTGGGGGGATGCCTCGGTGACTGCCCGGAGCCACTACAGCTGCTGGTGTCTCGGCCCCTGCACCCCGGGAAGCGGCGGCCCCGCCGGCTGGCTGAGAGCTGGGGGAGAGTGCTGAGCTTGGTTCTGTGGGGCTCTGGAGGGGGCAATGGGAGGCGCGCCAGTGCCCCGGTGCCTCAGAGACAGGCGACCCCCGTCCCTGGCGGGGCTGGGCAGCCATCCTACCAGTCCTGCATTTCTGAATTAGCATGTTAAAAGTGAGTTGATTCTCCTAGCTATGTCTACTGTAATCGGAGCTCACCTAGTTCCACCCCGATCCCACACTACCTACTCAAGGAGGGCATATGCAAATAAGATGAACACACAGCACACTGGGAGAGAGTTCTTTGGAGATGAAAGGCACCCCAAGATGGAAGACTGGACATAGTGAAATATCCAGGGGATGCTCTCACCAAGGAGGAAGTGGATGTACCCCCTGACCTGGTCTGAGAACTCGCCATGACCTATTAAGAGTCTGACGGGCGTGGGGACTGGGCCAGCTCAAGTGCGGAGACAGAGAACGAAAAACTTCCAAGGATCTTCCATGAGCGTAAAGAGCTGACGTCTGCCGCTTTGCACTTCAGTGACAGATCTCCACTGTTCTACTTCCTGAGGGTTGACCAGAGATAGCTTCTAGCTGTTCCCATGGGAACAAGGATTTGGCACCTACTGCTGGCAGCTGAGTGATGAACTGGGACAGCACCTGCTCCTCCGGATTGCTACAGCAGTGTGAAAAACTCCTGTCAGACTCTACCACCCAGCTGATAACTTTCACAAAGAGCTAATCACTTTAATATAAATCTGCATATTAATAAAGTCATAATCCCTGTTCATTTCAGTCCTGGTGCCACTGCCCCCAGCCATTGAGCCAAGAGAGGTGTCTCTGTGGGTAACTGCAGAAGGCGTCTCTGTGTGGTGACCGCTGGAGCCCGAGGGAGTCCCATCCTGTTTTGCAGTCCAGCAATGCCACAGTATATGTAAAGTCTCTATGTGAAATGTATTTAAGCATATTTCAGGCTTTTAAGGGGCTAGTTGCAGAAAGCAGGAAAGAGCTGGGAGAATCAGCAGAGAGACTTCAAAAATTAAAATGGAAATAACCATAGAGAACTATTTTAAATTATTTCTCTAACTACACAAATAGCCTGCAATTGAGAAATAGTCTATACCACTTAAGAAACTTCGTTTTGCCTGAGCGTATTCAGAAAAATCCAGGAATTCTTGGTGCATTACTAGAGGGAAGTGTCAGAATTAAGAATTACATTAAACAAAGGATGGAGGTGTACATGAAATGAGCATTCTGTGATATAGTCATAGCATAAAATGTCATTTGTATTCCAACAATTCAAAATTTTACATGATTACTTTAAGGAGGCCTTCTTCAGTTAACAAGTCCAAGCACCTTTCATCTAAGAGCTTAAAAATGTTGACATATTCTCTGAATTAGTGTTATTGATTTTCAGGATTTGATCATCAGAGGAGCTCAAGAGGCCTGGCAGGAAATAATATGCTGATATATAAAGGAGATAGAAAAGCTGATCTGGTTACTTGAGAAAGTGATGTGACCTAGTGAATTCTGTATTGTCAGTATTGACCCTCTGCATTTTTATATCCCATTCATAACTGAGAGGACTAGGGAAAATAATGACATAGCTAATGATATACAGATTGTATGAGACAAAAACTGAAGACTGGTTACACATATGGAGGGAGAAGATGAGGCAGCTGTACGGCCAGAGGACTCTGGCCAGTGGGGAAAATGAATGCAATAAAGAAAGATTTCTTTTTCTGAAAAGGATATGTGAAATTTTCTGCATGTATAGGAAGAAAATGAAATTTTTAGTTCAAAGGAGGTCTCTATGTTAGCAGCAATGAATATAATGGATATTTTGAGCAATGTTTATTGATTATCTAATCAAATTGTCAGTGTGATATTGTCAGTGTGATATTGTCGCTAACAAAGAAAAAAGTGATATTTAATACACACAGGGAAATTAATGAGTAGAGACAAAGAACTTCTGATCCCTTTATTACCTTTGAACAATAATTAGTACTGCAAAATCATTTTTGAAACTGAAATGTCTCTGAGGAAGGAGAAGAATGTTTATAGGTTAAGGAAACCTGCCTCATAGAGAAAGACACAGAAACACACTAGGTAAAGAAGAAAAACATATGGAAGCTGAAATCCCAGAAGAAAAACTTACAGAAGCAAAAGGAATACAGATTTGATGGTGTGACACTGCAACCCAGTGGAGTGGGGTCATGTGGGTGGATGCTTGACAAATTCAGGATTTTAATTTCATTTTTTTCCAGAAATCTAATGACCAAGGAGAGCAAGCTACTGTTGTCTGTTCTGTGTCATCCATCACTCAACATTTAAAAATAAATAATAGGCTTTTCTTCTAAAATATATACCATGGCTAAAAAATCAATTAGTGCTGTAATGATGCAATCAGTTGCATCAAGCCACCTAATCCAAAGCATCCTGGTTTTTTGCAATGAGAATGTGTTTCTGGGCTAAGTGTAACCTTTTTATCATTGTCTCCTGGATATATCTACAGAAAATGCATCCACTGCAGCCAGAAGGACATATACAAGAATCTTGTGTTCCTTCACACAACATATTTCTGCATCTTAACTGGGCTTTGTTCCAAATGACCCCAAATGGTCAGAGCAAAACTAAGGTATAGGCTAATGAGCGGAAACTGGCTTGTGTCAGGAAGGTTCTGTACTGACAGCCACTTTACTGAGCACAAAATACACTACAAGATCCTAAATCTCCACCTTGTTGAACCTGAAGGTAGATTTCTGAACCTACATGATTAAAACCTGTCATTTCCATCACTGACATCAAAGTACTTGTTGATGAAACACTTTCCTTCTAGATTATAGGATCACTCAAAAAATGTAGATAGATTATGGCAGAACCATGGACAGCATAGCTCAAGAGTTTAGTGAAGAGGGAAATTAAGATTTTGGCTCTGAAATGTCTTCATTTTGAAACTTTTGTGCCATTCTCTCAGCTTTATTGAAAACTGAATGGCTTCTACAGCATGACCCTTTCTGATTAATCACTCATTTTCCTATTCTGAATTGCAAAAACTTGTCAGAAAGATTCATCCTAGCTCCATTTGCATCTTGAAGACTAGCCATAATTAGTTTTGAATTTTTGTGCCTTTTTTTCTGAAGTTGCTCAGTTTTCTCATTTTCTTTTTATTTCTTTTTTTTTTTTTAATATCAACTCATCTCAAAAGCAATAAAATGAACACTCACAATATTAATTGGACTATAGAGACATTAAGGTATTTTATTCCTGGTAGTAATGTTTTCTGGTTTTATTTTACCCTTTTAAACAGTGGCAGTCCTGCAGTACAATTATCGACAGCTAGAATTCTACAGAAGCACCATTTCATGTTTTTTTGTTTGCATACTGGAGAACACTGCCTTTGATCATGTTAAATAATCACAGATCCCTGGAAGGGATCTCAGAGGTCACCTAGTCCCAATAGCCCTGATCAACCAGGGTCACTGAGAGCAAACTGAATAGGACTGAGACCAGATGTCTTTTTAATATCTCCAGGGACCGACACACTCTCAGCGACCTGTGAAAGTTTTTGGTTACCCTCAGAGTGAAAAAGTTTTTTTTGATGTCCAGATTGAACCTACTATGTTACAGTCTATCACCTCTGAGCACCACTGGAAAGAGTCTGGCTCTCTCTTCTTTGGTTCTCTCTGGCTCTCTCTCACCCTCCATTCATGTATCTATAGTCATTGATTAGATCCCCCAGAACCTTCTCTTTTCCAGTGGCAGCTCTCTCAGCCTTCCTCATCCAAGAAATGCTCCTGTCCCTGTCCCTTTATCACCTTCATGGTCCCTCATTAGACTCTCTCTAGTACATCCATGCTCTCTTGTACTTGAGACCTCAGAACTCCTCATAACACTCCAGGTGTGACTTCACCTGAGTAGAGGGGAAGGATCACTTCCTTAAACCTGGAAATACTGTGCTTAATGCAGCCCAGGATACCAGCAGTCTTCATTGTGGCAAGGGCACATTTCTTGCACGTGGCCACCTTGGTTTTTGTGAGCCTCCTGGGCTCTGTTCTGCCACACTCCTTTCCAGAAATTAGTGCTTGGAGTTGTTGCTTTCATAAAGCAGAACTTTGCACCTCTTGTTAAAATTCATGAGTTCTTGTCAGCCCATTTTTGTAGTGCATTGAGGTCACTCCAGATGGCAACACCCTCTGGTGAATCAACCACCCCTCCCAGTCTTCTCTCAGGAGCAAGCTCACTGGCTTACTTTTGTCACCTATGTACTTAGAGAAGCCCTTTTTGTTGTTGATGTATCTCACCAGATTCAGTCCCAGCAGGGATTTAGCTTTCTTAATCATATCTCTGCATGCCTGTAAAATGTCCCTGTATTCCTTCCAGGCTACCTGTCCCAGTTTTACCCTTTGTATGTTTCCATTTTTGTGTTTAAGTTTGGCCAAGATCTTCTTGTTCATCCACATAGGCTTCCCAGCATTTGTACCTGACCTTCTGCTCACTGAGATGGACTTCTCTTTGAGTTTGGAGAAGGTGATCCCTGAATATTAACCAGCTGTCTCAGGCTATTTTTCTCTCCAGAGCATCATCCCATGAGACTCTTCCAAGCAGATATTTGAAGAGGTCAAAATCTGCTTTCCTGAAGTCTAGCACTGTGACTTTGCTTTCTGCCCTATTCCCTGCCTACAGGATCCTGATCACCATTTCATAGTGACTTATCACCCCAATAAAATCCTCCTTGTTATTGAGTATAAGGCCGAGCAACACCCTCTTCTCATTGGCTCCTCTTTCAGATGAGTCATCTGTCATCAGTCCTTTCCAAGACCAGTCACTTATGGCCTTCTGTGTTGTCTCTTCAATAGATATTGGGGTGTTTAAAATCCCCTGTAAGCAGAGACTGGAAAGCTGCATCTGGTTCTCTGCTGAAGATTTCATCCACTTGTTCTTCCTGGTCAGGCATCACATAGCAGACAACCACTACATCACCTCCACTGCTCTGCTCTTTCTCCCTTACTCATATGCTCTCAGGTGGGTCATCATCCATTGCCAGGCAGAGCTCCATATGTTCCAGTTTCTCTCTCAGATGAAGGCAAATTCACCTCCCTCTCTTTCTCAGTCTGTCTTTCTAAATAGCCTGTATTGCCCCCATGCAGGCATGGGAGTCTCTTGACAGCAGGAAGGAAGAGCTGAGCTGTTCTCTCTGAGCTCCCCAAGACAGCTATATACTGGGTATCTCAAGAGGTAATGACACCTGTTGGCAAGACTGGAGATAGCTGCAGAGCAGATGCTGGCTCTCAGGTATCTGTATGAAATCCCTTTTCTCTGAGGCTGGATGATTGCTGTCCCTGGGTAGCTCTGATTATTGAAATCAATCACTGAAGAAGTAATGTTTTCATTCACTGCAAAACCTAATTTTGCTCCTTCAGTAACTTAGGTCATCCTGGCCTTTATGGTGACAACACTCAGCTTTGCCATCTGAAGCTTTACCAGTCAGAACCTTGAATCAAATCTATAACTGACTGAGACCTCATGTCTCTGATCACATTATTGACTGTGTCATTTGTGTTCTTTTGTTCTCCTAATCCATCGATTGAAAAAACCATTTTGAACCAGCTATAAAAAAGCTATTGAAGGTGTCCTTATGCCTGATACCATAACTGTCATTAGAGAAGGCTGGAAGCTATCTCCTAAAGCAAGTCACAAAGAAAACCAAGGCAAAACAATCAAAGAAAGCCAGCACACAACAGCAAGGAATTCAGTGGAGAAAAAAGAAAAGGTTCACACAGAAGTGGTAGGACAGGAGACATAAAGTGTGAAATTCTTATTTGGCAAGAATTGAATCATCTCTACCAGTAATGCAGTGGAAATAAAAGAAGTCTGCAATTCTACATAAAAACATTAATTGGCAATATCACTGTTTTGTTAAATAATTTTGCATCTTTCCTCTGTTACCACATTACCTCCGAAGAAAACTTTTTTAAAAAACTCCAGATTTAGCCATGAGTAAAACCAGTGACTGCAAGACATAAATTGCTGCAGTTGTATGTGTTGTAAGAGCTTCCAGATGCTGTGCTTCTTTTTGGAAGTGAAGCTTTCCAAGAACCATGGAGAGATGTGCACTATTGAGTGTGATTGGATATACTCAAGTAGGCAGCAAAATTAAGATTTGCTTAGTTTAATTAGAGTTAATTAGAAGGCACCACTGATGTGTGTGTTGGCTTGCTCTTCCAGAACAGAAAGGATATAAGAAATGTCTATCAACATTATATTGCTGCTGTCACCAGAGTTCCAAATGTCCCCATCAAGACAATAGTTTTGTAAGGTATTGAATACAAACAACTGAGTAACTGAAGTCTAAAATATTTATTTCAAATTGTCCAGGTTTCTGTGGTGCAGCAAACATGTTTCTAACATTCTGAGTTGCTGTTACAAGTGGTAAAGTTTTCCTTCTTTTCTGTAACTGCATATTCCATTATTGCTACTCAGATCTGTTCTCCAAACAACCTTTCGTTTTGATACATGCTCAGAGGAAATTGAGCATGCCCAGAATACTGCTGGGCCCTTCTGAGTGATGGAAATGGCATCCAAATACACCTAGTAATAGCTAAAATGCTTCTTTTTGCTTAAATAAAAAAGACCAGTTGCTCACAACTGAAAGAGCAATGGAAAATAACTGTAGTCATACTCCAGAGGTATTACTAGCAGATGCAAATTTTTCTACTCATCCCCTCCACAAATTTTTTTAGAAATTGTCTACAAAGGAAGCAGCTCTCAGATTAATTTCTTCTCCAACATTTTTTCATACAATTGCATAAATATATATGATACAAACAAGCCTATCATCTGCTACTTTTACATGATAATTTTAGGGTAAGTTTTACATGAAAGCAGAATTTAAAGATCCTATCTATAACTTCAAGTGCTTTTTCCTTATGCTCCCTCTCTTACTTAAATTTTTCTGCTTTATGACTGCTCTGGTCATGCTGTTCTTTCCTGATGAAAACTGATCCACCCTCAAGCCTGTAGGGTTTGTGAAATTATTAGGTAATAGGCAGAGTTATACTTTTTGGACACGTAGCACGTATGATTACATGCTCACTGGTCTTCAGTGGAACTAACTTATGGATAATTCATATTGTTTAATTTCTAACCCACCTAATAAGTCAGCCTCTGTGGATACATATGCAAACAGTAGGAAAATACACCACACCCTTTTAAATGATCCCATCTGGGAAACAAAGATTTTTTTCTGCTCAACCCTTTTAATATGACTAGGTTCACACAATCCTAATCCACTAAGAAAATAGGCCATTCAGTTCAGGAAATGTTATCAAACTGAAACCAGCAGAGTTCACTCTGTCTTTTGTCTTTCCTCATTTTGATTTAAAGAAGGGAGCCACAAGTGCAGTGTTTTAATTCCCAAAAGTTTTGAGGGAGCCAGGCAAATGAAAAGGGAAGTGCACAAAAGAGTTATTTGTTTGCTGTTTAACTCTTGCTTTGTCAGGCACATCCCAAGAGGAAACAACAACAAAAAATATTTCCAGTTCACTTTGCTTTGCCTAGTGCCTTTTTTTTTTTTGTCCATGTATGCATGAATAACAATCTTTAAACAGGATTAATAACACTTTTTGATCTACATTCTAATCATTAAAATGCTGTACTACTCAATTACTCACAGAAGCAGTTCTCATTGTCTCTTTTGGAAAGATATTGCAGAGCACTGCCATATCATACACTTATCTCTGGAGGGTTACACACCACCCCAAAGTGCCTGGAATCAAACAGTCAAAATACCTTTTACATCAAAAATCTTTTACAGTACCTTTCATTGGACAGGATGCTGGGCCATCTTGTCTAGACCATGCTTTTGCCAAGAAAGGTTGGACCAGATGATCCTTGAGGTCCTCTTCTAATCCAGTATTCTATGAAATACATAATTTTGCATAGCACAGCTTCCTTGTTCCCTCCCTTTTAATCCACTCCTTGCAGTTTCACCCCCAGTGCTTTCCACATATCTTTTCATTCTAGCTCTCTTTTCCATTTTAGCTGCTTCACTCCTTTTCATTTGCTTCCCACATTCATTCTTTCAGATTTCCCAGTGACCCTGCAGAACTACATGACTATGAAACCCTGGATTTGGGTGGCCTCACACCATCTGGAGCAGACTGTCTGCAAACAAGAGTAACCTTCCAGGAGTCAGTCCTTGTTTTGTATGATGTAGTGTTAATTTTGTTCTTAGTAGCTGCTTACAGGGCTGTGCTTTGGATTCAGTGTGAGACCGATGTTGATAATAAGCTGATGGCTCAGTTGTTGCTCAGTAGTTCTTACCCTGAAGTAAGTACTTTTCATGTTCCCGTGCTCTGCAAGTGAGGAGCTGCACAAGGTCCTGGGAGGGAACATAGTCAGGACAGCTGATACTAACTGGCCAAAGCGATATTCCAGATCACAGAACATCATATACAGTATTTAAAATGGGGGCAGTTGGCTGGGTGGGGCTGATTACTGCTGGGGGACAAGCTGAGAATTGGTCAGTGGGTGGTAAGCAGCTTGACTCTCCACCACTTATTTCTCCAGGGTTTTATTTCTTTCTCTCTCCTTTTCATTATTGTTGTTATTACAATTAGTATTATTAGTGGTATTATGTTTTGTTTCAATTATTTCAATTATTTAATTGTTCTTAGTCCATGAGGTTTTTTTTTTCCCTTTTTCCCTTCAGTTTTCCTCCCTGCCATGGTGGGAGACTGAGCATGCTTCTGCATGGTACTTAATTGTCAGCTGGAGAAAAAAAATGACTGAGCCTTATGCAGTGAGCCATCTGCTTTTCTGCCTGACTTTCCCAAGTCATTCCCACAGGTTCACTTATGAACATTTTTTAACTCATGGTTTTTATTTCCCCAGTTCCCCAGTTCCTTTTTCCCTCCTTTCAGAGAATTTTTTTAGTGAAATTTACACCAGAAAAAAAACCTTAAGACCCTTAACTCCTGGATATATTTATGCTGACAGTATTTCCTTATTGGACCTGCAGTTGAAAAGCAGGACTTACAGGCACTGGTTGGGTCTTATTACATGCAAACCTCAGTGAGGCTGGTCCCACCATAGTGACCCACAGGGAGCTTTCTGTCACCTCCATAATATATGTGCATTGCATGCAAAGTCTGACTGCCCAATTGTTTATCCACTACAATACAAGGTACTTTTCCTTTCTAAATTAAAAGGCTTTCTTTTTAAAGCATCTCACCTAAAGAGATTTCACCAGCTTTAAAAGAGCCTATTTTAAAAGAAAGATTTTGATGTGATAACAGCCATTCTGTGCCTTGTGAAAGCATTTGCACTGTTGCAGATCTCAGGTTTTAAACTACCACATGCAAAAAACCTTAGAAGATACGATTTAAAAATAGAGTTTGACTGTCATTCTGAAGTCTCATTCTCATTTACCTGAATCTGTGCTCATAAGAAAGAGAAAGACAGAGAAACTTTTCCTGTGGAACAGCAGCATCAGGTAGAAATGGTTGTTTTTTTAATTTCTATGGATTATTAGGTTCTCTTATATTCATATAAGATCAGTAGATCTTTAATTTAGGTGTATGAAAAATAACAAAAACTGGGAATTCGACCCTTTATTCTTGCTGGGCGTGTTTTTCCTCTCTCCTCCTTTACATGAGGAACGCAAAAAACCAAGAGATGACTTCCGTCACACTAGAGAAGACATTATCTCAGGTATTCTTAATCAGCTTGAATGCACAAGGAATCCCCTCCCACCCTAAAGACCACAGTCTTACTCTGTCGCTTTTCCTCTAATTTTCATCAAAGCATCCCCAGAGCATTCCTAAAATTGGTTTGTTTTCAAGCTGATTCTCAATACCTTTCTACTCCTTTGTCCCTTTTATTCCTGTCTGCCTTGCACTTCTCAAAGGAAGACCAGAACTTCTTGTTTTCAGCCAACTCTTTTTACAGTTATTTAAAAATAGCACCTCAGATATGCTAATATGAACTTTCAGAAACTATAAGTCCTGAAAATAATACTGTAATCCTGAAAGCCCTTAATTATGGTGTACCATTTTGAAATTCTCATATGACACAATATCACCGCGCGGGCCTTCCAGGGAAAGATGAGACTTGGACACAGGTGTGGGTTCAGCCAGAGATCAGGACAGGAAGCTGCCTTTATTTACAAAAAGGGCACATTTATAGACTAGCTATAAAGCCTGTGGATTGGAGGATGGAGTTGCCACCTTCCTACCACACTGGTCAAGGTGACTGTCACACAGTCTTGTTTGTCCCAGCATGGAATGCAAAGCAATGGCTATGTTCTATAAACATAGCTGGTGTTTACATTAACAGAGCGTGAGAAGGTAGTCTTCTCCTCTAATATGAACGCTCAGGCAGCTAGGAAAAACCCTCATGGTAACAACACAACAGTCAGTTAGATCATCACATATATGAGCTAATTTAAAACAAAAACTGCTTAGGAATTAATTTTCAATCTGAAGCAGGAAAATATGTCAAGAAAAGTTTCCAGAAAAAAATTCTTCATATGTCTAGAAATCCTTGAATTATTCTATTCTCATCTTTCCTTATTTTACATGATGTTGTAATCTGAAACAAAAGTGTGAAAGTCATTTCAGTACAAAAAGAAAAAGAAGTTATTTTGATATAGCTGAAAGGTGTTTTTTTGTTTGTTTTTGTTTTTTTTCCCTAAATATAATGTTGTCATGTTGGTATATATAGAAAACTTATTTTACAGGAACAGTAGAATAATTTGGAGAAAAAATGTCCATCAGAAATATTTTGACTGCTGCCAAGCTCCACCAAGTGCAGCCCTTGCCAGAGTCTCTGGGAACAGTGAGTTAGGTACTGTATTGTCTGGCTCTTTTGGAACACAGGATGGAACCACCCATACTTTAACAATTAAAAAGGTAATGAGCAGAAAAACATTACATTTCCCCTTAGAGAAACTGCACAGACCTGAGGTAATTTCTCAAATTAAAAAAAGCAGGAAGCAAATAATTGAATACAATAAAGGTACCCAGAACATGTCAAGGATGGAAGTCTAAAGGAAAGATATTATTCCTAGGAAAAACAATTGTGCAAATATTTGTTATTTACAAAAACATGTCTACCTGGACTACAAAAGTTCATAGTGAATTATACCCCTGATCTTTCAGATAAGTGTGTTCCTAATTTTACATGGAAATGCAGATTTTCAAGGATATACCTCAAATAAATTAATTTAACCATTTATTTAATTGCTTAGAGGACTGCAGCCTTAATTTTGGATTTTTTGTGAAACCAAGGAATTTGTTGTCTCAAATCCAATTTATGACTGTTATCCTTTAAAAAGCTCATTGTAAATATATATTTTAATTTTAACTTAAATTCTTTTTGAACCTGAGTTCTAACTAGGAAGTGTGAGAGGCTGAGGGTTTCCCATAACCTGTTGAAACCTCAAAATCAGACAGCTAACCTCTGTCTCCAGAAATGGCATAGTAATAATGGAAAAATCAGTCTTCCCATGGGAGTTTTCCATTTGGGAATGAAACCAGGAAATGCAAAACAAGTGAAGGTTTGGAACGACTCAGAAGTGATGCCTGATTTGATCCCATGCTCTCTCCAAAAGCATCAAGTATTTGGTCACTTCATCTATGTTTGTCATCTGCCATTGCACCTAAATGCACCTCATCCATATGGAGGACAGTATTCCCTCAATGTAGGTATCCAGCCATTTAAAACATTTTCTTGATCCTATCAATTACAAAAATCAGAGGACTTGCTGATCTGATTGTGCAGTTTGCCAAATATCTACTCAGCTGCCTAGTGTAGCTTTTCTCTAAAATTTTAAAAAACCAAACCAAACCAAAGAAACCACAACCAATAACAAAATAAAAAACCTCCACCAGATGCAACAATAAACACCATATATAAAACAAAAACAAAAACAACAACAACAACAAAAAAAACAAAACAAAACAAACAAACAAACAAACAAACAAAAAAACATGAACAAACAAAAAATCCCCCACCACATCAGAGTAAACCTTAATTGCATTCACTATGGTAACTTTCCTGGTTGCAGCTTCTGGTCTCTCCTGCAACTTTTTTTTTGCTGTAGTTCCAGAGGGAATAATAGGTCTCAGCTGAAATTTTGAAGAAGCTCCTCTATGTCTAGCTACATGCAACAGCCTATATCTATTTGAATCAATATTTAGATCTGCCAGAAAAACATTTTTATTAATAAGCCCCCACTGGATTTTTCCCTCTATCACTTGCACTGTTGTGATAAAACAAAACTAATTTTACAAACCATCCCATCTGGCAACCACACCATTTTAAATTATTTTATTACTATAACATTCAATGCTTGAATACCTTTAAATTTTGGTTGTGAAAAATTTAATACACCATACAGCATCTGGAAGAGAAATAGGGGTGTTACCAGGAGGTAGCAACTCCTTTATGCCAACAGCTGGTCTGCCAAGGATACCCAACCATCACTTCAGGACACTAAGACAATACCTGTGCTATTATGTGGAGGTATGTGGAAAAAAGGTGTTTGAGTAGGCAAGCTTTTAGCTACATGGTACCAGAGCTGAGGAGTGATGGAGGAATATTTCTTTATTTTTGTCTTATGTTGAAGCCAATCTTAAAGAACTGCTTAGGTAAATGACACTCTAATTGCATCTGCCCAGTTGTAACTGGGAAGAATCCAGAAGCAGCTAGAAAACGAAAGTAATACATGAACTTTTCAAAGCCAGCTATAGCTATAAAGCAATTTCCTGATGCATTTGAAGTGGGAGAACAGAACATGATAGAAATCTCAAGTGACATTTCTGATTGACCTTGTATATGGAGAAAATCAAAGAAATTGTCCTGTGTAGTTAGGGAGTCAAAGAAATTGTCCTGTGTAGTAGGAACTGTGTAGTTAGGGAGGCAAATTGCAGCTTGTGTCAACAGTACAGTATAGAAAGTAATAAATAGTGGAGACAGAAAACCCATGGGGAGGGGTGGGAAGAAGAGAAACACATATGTATAGGTAGGTACCTGACATCATTTGGAAGGCTGAGTCCAAAGTAGAATACCTACAGGGGCCAGCCTGCCACATCAAGTGGTTTTATTAAGTCTTCTGTCTGCCTGGGTCAAAACTGCCAGAGTGAACTGCATTAGAGGGGTATGGGCTTGATTTCTGCAATTGAATGGGAGTGTTGTACAAGAGAAATACTCACACTTTAAGGAAACTTCCAATTTTATCTTACTCAGTGTTAGTTCTGTTCTTCTGTCTACTCCACCTAAATTCCCTTTATTAACTACTTCAAAGAGGAAAGTATCATTTTTTCCAGACCATGAGAAATAACAGGCTTAATGGTCATGTCAGAAGGGACAGCATCTTTTGACAAAGTAAACCCTTAAATCTAAAACATGCTTATTAGGTGAAGCAGCTACTGATATTCTTGATAGAGGTAGCTAGAAAATGTATTTTTGCTGGATAAACTTCAATATATACTTCCATCTGCTTTTGCTTTTCTTCCAAAATACTTCTAAAATAGGCTGGGATGGAGAATTCAGCAATTAATTTTCCATTCACATATACTCACTTTTCTATCTTTTTTAGAATAAAAAAAGGCCAGACAGTTCTCCCATCTGTCCCACTAGATAGTGCTTCTCAGGCATTGCCATCCAGGTGTGATGGTGCATGCACCTCATCTGGGAGGCCCAAGATGACTCAAATATGCCAGGCCTTTGTTGTTCCCATTCAAACTGCATCATTACTGAGGCTCTGCAGCTTATTGGAAAAAACCTGCCCTACTATTAGGCAGGGAACCAAGTTTCCTGGGGAACTCAGGAACCATAAATTAGTTTATAACAGCCTTACAGCAGCTTAGATCTCCTTTTTCAGGCCCATATGTTCCAGTGTTTTATTTTATGTAGTTCAGCTGTGTTTGTCACACACAAGCACACACGCACACACACATGCACACACACACATCCCCTACAAAAAAGCAAAAACTATTAGAGGAAAAAGAGGCTTTGTATCTTCAATATCAGGGGAACACCCACAGCTTCCAGTTCCCAAAACACAGTGAAGGCACGATATTGCCTTTGTTGTGTGTTAGTATTCTTACTGGAGTGTAAATCCCAAGGGAGTGAATTCCCCAGTGCAAGGAAACCTGGAAGACAAACAGAAATTTCAGCTTTTTTCTCACTTCTTTTGGAAGTCTGCCCATACTTAGGTGTTGTAGTAAAAATGGTGAAGCCTCTTCTGTCAGTATTAAGTACCCTCCCTTATGATGAGGGGATGTTAAGATACCATCCTTTACAACCTCAAAAGGTAAATCAGTGTTCTCAAACCTGTAGCTTTGTCTTCTTATCCCTGTATCCACGGGAACAAAACAAATAGCTCGTGAGACTGACTTCAAAGTAACAAATATTGCAGAGGATTTGTTTCCCATTGTGACAGTCCATACATGATGGTGACATTCAACTTGAGTTGTCAAATCCAAGGGGAGACTTTCCTAGTTTAAGGACCTGGCTTTTCTGTTCATAGTCCTTGCTGTAAGTTTTGTTAATGACTCAGATGATGTCCATTTTTTGGTGAAACTTGCATGCAGTTTTAAGGGATACATGTAGGGATCACTTGGCTGTAATTTGCTCACTTTTGCATATCAAAAAGTTTGTAACTGACTTGGCATTCCTATTAGGTGAGATTGAGTTTCAAGAAGGCAGAGTTTCATTATTAAGAACCTAAAAAGGTCATAATACTGAATCTGTTGAAACAGCAGTACAATAATATCAACTGGCAATATCAATTAACCACTTAATTTCAATTAAGTTCTCTTCCCCAAATTCTACATTTAAAAAGACAAAAAAAAAAATCTCATTCTTAAGGCTCATTATAAATGTTTGATTTTTGTGGCAGTGTGTTAATTTGTTTTGTTACTTTTGTATGAATTCAGTTTTATGTAACGGTTCTGTTTTATGTACCCCAGCCCCCCTAATTGGTATTCCTTTGTCTCCTCACAGGCAATTAACTTTCCGTTACTTGCCAATCTTCCTTCCCGCCCTTGCACATCCCTTCCCGCCTTTTTGGTACTTGTCAATCTTCCTTCCCGCCTTTGTAAACCCCCTCCTACCCTCTCCTGATTAGTCCATGTTATGTTTCCCCTCCCCTGAATCCCCCAGTAACTATCCCTGGTTGGTCAAAAGTGATCAACCGCTCCCCTTGCTCCTCCCCGCTAGCCAAGTGTAAAACTGTCTGCCAGAACAGGTGCTCCTCAGTTTTTTGGGTGCTGAGGAGGTGTTAATAAACCCTTCTTGTTTGCACCTGACGGACTCCTCCTTTCTCAGCCTTCGACCTCGTTCACAATTCCATCGTCTGCTTGGTCCTATCAGGACAAGGACCCACAGGAATCAGCCCTGCTTGAGCTCCTTGCAGGCTGATCCTTGACTGTAGCTGTCCCTGTGCCTGGGCTGGCCCGTGACAGAGACAGAGGTCTTGAGCAGGCACCGTGATAGATTTTCAGGTAATTAAACTAATCATTTATTGGTTCAGAAAACTATTTTTCAGCCTGGCAATGATGATTTTCTAAACCAGACCACTAACATGATTAGCCAAGCAACTTCTGTGTGAAAACACAGCAAGTTTACTCTTCCCAATAGGCACATACACTGAGATCATATGGTTTGAAATAGCTTTATTCAAACCAGCAGAGTGGTAGCAACATAAAAATAATGCAATTCAAAGCACTCAGACCTTAGTTGCATTATAAAAATTGACGTGGATTTCTCCCTGTCCTCACCCTGTCTATTGACATTTCATGTCAGTATGATGTAAACATTTTCTTCGGATAGGTACAGTGTTGGTCACAGGTGAGGCTATTGAGAACCTCACTCCAAGTGACTGACTGAGGCCATCTCAGTGGTAATTTTAGTTACACTTCCTAGTGCTGGGCCACCTATCTGTAGGGAATGCTGGATGTTTTCTAACAGCTTTAACACATCTAGACAAACGCTTAGTCTTCTTAAGTTGAAAAAAAGAATTAATTGATTTGTACCACACCTCTTCTATATCTTTTTAATAAAAACCTGTTCAGGACATTCCATTACTTCATTTGGAAACCACAAAAGCTTTACTTGTCTTTAATTTTGGGTTAGTTCTGTGTAGATCCTGAGATGTAACTAATTCTAGTTCTCTGAAAATTCCACAACGTCAAGTCTTCTGTGGAAAAGGTACGATTTAGGTCCTTCATGAGGATCTTCACTGATATTTAGATCTGTCCATATGCTTCCTGCACTCAGAGCATCAGTCAAAGAGGTATAGGAATCACGTACAATTTACTCACCTAGAGCAGTGAGATGCTCCTCTCCCCAAAACGGCTCTCATGAGGAGACCTACACTTTATGCAGATCTTGTGCTCAGATGCAAACCTCCAGCTAAACCAGTAAGGATGAAATGTGATTTTCCTGACATTATGTTGGAATTCTCTCTCTCAGAGGGAGTATCATATAACTGCTTCCTTCTACCTATAAAAGGAACCATTGTTGACTGCAGTGCAATAGCATAGGTAGCACCTATCAGCGTCAGCTTCAGAAAAAAAGGTGGTATCTGGCTAGAACAGCTTTGCAACTATACTCATATTTTATAATAGAAAAGGTCAGATGTGTATAAGAAAAGTTAGTAGAGGGCTATGATGACATCATATGAAGAGCAACTAACGGCTCTAATAAAGACTACAGTTTTAGGATGAAATAAGAACAGACAGAGCAGATATAATAGCTGGTATTGGTGTGGTAAAATATTCACTGAGAACCACTCCTTCTTATGCAGTTCAGAGCCAAGACACATACAGTAGAACTCAACATGTAGGGAGAAGGTACTGCATTCTACATGTTAATTATGTGAAATTTATTGTCTCAAGATATCACTTATCTACATATGGGAAAGCTTATAAAAAGAGATGAACATTCAGGTAAAACTTATTTAGGTAAATGATGCCAGCATTTGTATTTAAATATATTAAAAAGACAATAAATGTTTAATTTCAAAGTCATAAATTAAGCGAACTTCCTCTGTGTTGGTTATTCCCTAACACTTCCTGCCACCTAATGTGATGTGTTAACATAAATTATGTCTGATCTCTATACACTTCCACATTCCTGTAATTCAAACTGGTCAAGCTATTTTTAAAGAAATATTTATTTCAGGGTGCAATCAGTCCTTGTCCCAAATAATTTTCAAGTAAAATTCTGTAATTGACTGTACAATCACAAACCTTAGTGACATTTAGGAAGTCTTGTTTTACAGCCCAGTTTCATACGGTTTTCTGTGGTTATTCGGAGAGATATGCTAAGTTCTAAATAAATGGAATTGTTGATACCCAAAACTTACACAACATCAAATTTAGATTTGTTTCCTAGTTTTTAAGTGTCTGTCTTTGCTCAGTCACAAAAAGAATCTTAGTTTTTTTCCAGCTGTTTTGTGTAAAAGTAGTTTCAAACAGTTGTGAACAGGTCCTGTCTGGTTTTAGCACAGCTTGTTCAAAACGTCCCAAAGCAATTAATTACTAGTCTTTGATATTTATACAGGATGTGTCATACTTTACATCCACAATGTGCTTTCATCCAGGAGATGTGATGGATTTTACAATGTCTGAATCTTCATGCCAGAAGCTGGAAATTATGTTTAACCTCCTTTTCCTTGTATCTCATCTAGTTCTGACCAACATTTTACTGGAAAAGCAAAAGGAAATTCGGCAGACATTTTTTTTTCTATCAATCTGGGATATATAAATGGAATACATATAAAGAATATAGATGCAAAACAATAAGGTATTGTAGGCAGCAAATTATACAATTAGTAGTTCCACTTAGGCAACTTGTGAAGCTGGGATTTCCAAGTGCAAGTTTATTTTAATTTGCCTGGCACTGAGCCACAGAAGATGAAATATTTTCAGAAGTTCTTACACAGGATCCACCAAACACATGCAATACTCACTGATTCTACCTACTTTTGAAAATCCCAGGTGTTAATTGCTGCAGTTTTGATGTGGTAATTTCAGTTTGTTCCAATGTCCACTTTGAATATGCTTTTTTCATGATGACAGAGTCCTATTTTTGAATGGCAGAAATTTAGTCATTGGGGGATGGAGGATAATTTTCAACATTCATGCTTCAAATCCATGCGAGATCTGTGCATGGAACACCAAGATTATTACAATCTGTGGTTATCATTAACTTATTTTCAGTTGAGAATATGGAATACAAGCTGAAAGTTCAGAAATTAATAACCAGTATTTGTGATCTGAGAGCAAGTAATTCAGTAAGCTAAGTATCTGATATCCAAAGTAGGGAAAACACCATGATTACTGAATGTACCTGATGAAGCTATGTTTAAAGTTTCCCATATGCCACAAATTGGGACTGTCACACTAAGACAACATTGAACTGCTGATACTTCCACTATAATCCTCTATGATTCTAAAAGACATGCAGAAGAAAAAGGTGGAGGAAAATGAGTAGCATCTATAATGTTCTTGCTGAAATTCATATGAAGGGTTACACAGAATCCATTAGTGCAGGAGGTAGGTAGGAGATAAAGTAAACTGTGGATGAGGGTCTGTAGTGAAGCAGCGTCCTCAGGCAGGTGCAAAGGAGAGCAGCTTTATTGTAAAACCCAGGCTTTTTAAAGCAGTTAGGTCTTTATCAGTTACACAGTTTTAAACCATAACAAAATAATTCAACCAACCACCATACACCATAATGTGAACACATGATGGTTATGTAACTTGTGTTTCTACCCCTAATTCAGCTGAGTCATTTTCCCATAGTCCTTTTCCACTTAGCTGAAGTAACAAGCCTGAGCCATGATCTTACAAGGCCTTCCTTTTATAAAGTTTTATTTATATGCAACAGTAAACAATTAACTAAACCATCATAAATAGCAGATTTTTTATAAAGGAGAAGTTGTGGAGCAGAATAGCTGATATAAAACTGCTCAACTGTATTAAAAAAAATTCATTATCTCTTGGCACTGATATTTTTCCCTGCAAAAAACCACATGCAAATTCTTTTGTAATCATCAGTTACTCATGGAGATGGCATAGTTATAATTTTTCAGGATTTATAATGGGTTAATTTAGTCATTAATCCTGCAGTATTTTTACCCTTAGTACTTAACAAAACAAAACAACAACAAAAAAAGTAGTCATCAGATTTTTATACTACTGAATTTAAAAATAAACTAATCCCACACTGAACTTACACTGGCAAATAATAATCATGGTTATATGCAAGTCTGAATTGCAGAAATCGTTACCTATTTATATTAAAAAATTAAATATAAATTAAATACAAATGCAAGTGTATTAATAACTTGTTCATGCCAAATGCCAACCCTCCCCATCCACTGAAAAAATAAAACAAATATTAGGAAAGCTACATACCTGAAGGTTATAGTCAAAGAAGCAGAAGAACTGTACCAAATATTGAAGTTCCAAAACACAGATTTTCCAGACCAATGTATCATCTATAAATGGTTATGCATGTAAATAGATGAGAAAATAGTAATGGTAACAAAGAAAGGGTACAAGGTACATATACTTTTCTTGCCAGTTCTGCACAGGCTTGACAAAAATGAAACTAAAATATGCCCAAAGGGGTAGAAAATCATGCTTCAAGAAAATTGTTACAAAACTGCAACAGCCACAACCCATTTTGCTTAAAGGAGTTTTGGCACATTTTAAAGGACCGCTTATATGAGTGTCACATGAAAGTAATTTCAAAAACATGGAGCAAAGCACATCTTTCCACAGACATGATGCCATATAGACTGTGTACTAGAAAAATCTGAAGCTTGTACAGAGGAGCCATAGAATCACAGAATGATTTGGGTTGGGAATGATTTGGGTTGGAAGGGACATTAAAGACCATCTCATTCCGATTTCCCTGCCATGGGCAGGGACACCCTGCACTAAAGGTTTCTCAAAGTCATCCAGCCTGGTCTTGAACACTTCCAGGGATGGGCCACCCACAATTTCTCTGGGAAACCTGTGCCTCACCATCCTCCCAATTAATTTTTTCCCCTAATATCTAGTCTAAATCTATTCTCTTACAGCTTCAAGCGGTACTCTCTCGTCCTGCCATTACACATTCTTGTTGCCTTTCTTTGTCTTTCTTGTTGGCTCCCTTTAGGTACTGGAAGCCTGCAGATTGTTTATCACTTCTGTCCTTTCTTTTTTAAAAGTACAAAATGTCAGAGGTGACCTAGTAACTCAGTGAATCAGAGAGCATCGCAGAGTACAAACTGTTCTGAAGAGTTACATAAGTGTTGCAAAGGATATATTTGGTCTCCCTATGTTGGTTTCAGTGATTAAAATATTACCTACTGAAGACTGGAAGAAAAACATGATATAAAACAAACTATAACTCCTGGTTAAGGGATGAACTGATGAACTCTGCATAGACAGTGAAGAGGCACATGCAAATAACTAGCTAAGTAACCAGCTGTGGAATTTGTTCCTTTCTGTAAGTCTCTAACAACTTGATTTTATCAGATATGGAAAGTCTCATCACCTTGCAAGTCTGGATCACAGGATCTAGTTTTTCAAATTCTGTTCAGTGGAAAGGAAATTGTTTCCTTCTTTTGCTATTTCAGAGTCAGTTTACTATATGCATAATTTCATGTCAATATGATGTAAACACAGTCAGCTAAACAAAGAGAGTCCTTCATATCCCAAGCAGGCAACAAAATGGAAACAGATAAAACAGGAAAGGTATAACATTGGAATGGTCCAAGACTCTTGAGACCCACCAACACCCTCAATCCCTAATCACCAGCAAATTTATGAACATTGCCTCCTTACATTACTGAAAAGAAAGAAACCTTCCCGAGGCTACTTTACGAGGAAAAAAGAAGAGCTCCCATGTATGCAACCAACAGAAAGCACAAAAACACCAGACTGATTTGTTAATCAGTTCAGCACTGATTATTAATGTGGTGCTATTTCCTTAGTGTATTTTTTAATACATCTATTATTCACTTCATAAGTATATAAGGTCTCATGTTAAACTGCTGTTTTTTTTACAATGAGAATTATGAACACTGAAAATTTTTTTGGAAAGGATGTCCAACATTGCTGAAGGAATGTCTTACTTCTTAACCAATGGATATTTAATGTTTCCTCCTTAGTGTGCTCCAAAACAATTCTGAAAGAGACATCTCTATAAGGTGCTGTAAATATGAGGTAAAAGATCAGGCTTTGCTTTGGTTTTAGCCAGGCTTCATGTCTTTGAGCTTTCATTTTTACTATTGTCTGTGAATCGCTAGGAAGGAAGCATGGATTTCAAGTATTTCAAATTACATAAAACCAAACATACACAATTCCAGTATAACCTGAAGATTACAAAGATGTTCTCCAGTTTGGTCTCTCTTGTTTAGATTGCAATCTCTTAGACTCCTATATTCTCTTATTACTCTCTTAAATAATTTTATATTTATCTCTTATAATATACTTAACTCTTATAATCAATCTATATGAAATTGACAAAAATTAAATAAGGATATTTTTTAGCTTTTCACCTATCAAGGTAAATAAATCTAAGACTTTTAGTGCTAGATGAAAAAGCCACTAAAATCTACCATAGACAGCTCAGCGCTACTAAGACAAAGCACTAGCCAAAAGAAGACATGTTCAAAACTGAGCATCACAATTTGGGACAGGTCATCAACTGAAGCATAGAGGTAGAGATATCATAAAAGAAAGGCCTTATAAAATCATGCCTTGCTTAGCTGAATTACCAGCTGGCCTGTAAGTTCCCATAAGGAAGAATTAGAGGAATGAGAAACAGTTAGCATAACAAACTATTCTTGTAGAGAAAAATAAGTTGCACCTGTAATAACAAAAGATCTGTCCCATGAGAATCCACAAAGAAATATGTAAATTCCTGAGTAAAAGAGAGAGGCTTAACATGCACACACAGAAAAACACCTTTTAACCAATGAACTGAGTGGCAAGAAAACTACTAGCCAATTGGAGTTGAATCGAGGTCTGTAAAAACTGTATAAAAATGAGTTATGTGAATAAAGAAGGGGATTTTCCTGTATGAAGAAACTGAGTTCCAGCTGCTTTATTACAACAATCAGCAGCTGTAATTCCGTGAAAATTTGCATCAGCTAAGAGCTGCCTTGGAAATATTGTTCAGTTCATGTTTAAAACTTTTCCCTCTCTTTGGGTTATGAAGCAAAGCACAAACTCTAAGCAGCAAAGCAAAATCATAATCAGCAAAGTACCTGTTCTTCACATTATCAGCTTCTCGTATCAATGGCTTCCACTGGTTTCCATCCAGAGATAAAGTTCTGGATGTGTTCATGTAAAACATATCCTCTCATTTGTCAGTCACAATTCCAGTGCTCAGGACTACTAGGAATGAAAGATACCCAGTCTGTGGGCAGAAAGCTGAGAATTTCCAAACAAGATGCATGTTAAAAGTTTCATTTGGATGTAGCTGTAGACTTAAATAAATCACACTTCCTGAAAAAAGATCCTCTTCACCTTAAGTTGCTGAATGTCTGGAGAGCAATTTGAGGTGACAAGACTGCAATACTTTAAAAGCTATTTCTATTTTAATCATTACTATGAATTTTGTTTTACTTTCCTTTTGTGGCTCTTTGTGTCCTTTAATTGTCTTTGTCTCTCTTTTTTTGCCTATTTAAGATTATAAAATCTTCAAGACAGGAGCCAGTACTTAACACTGCAGCTTTATTGCTTAGCCCTCTGTGGTCCTAACAGCTACGTAAAATCTCAAAGGTTACAAATATTCTATAATGTCAAGACTAATTCTCCAAGCAGTTTCTATGCAAGGATTATTTTTCAACTAATGTAAATACTTACGTCTCTCTATCACGGGTGCAGATCCAAAATATTTTGCATTAATCTGTAATTGTAAAGCTGAAATTTAATCTGATTAATATAACTTGCATTATGGTTTATATGCAAGTAAATTGCTCTTATGTATAGTTAGAGAGACAGGTAGCTTCTATATATGGTGGGAAAAACCACAGCGAGGCTCCTCTGCTTGTTTTGCTGTTTACAAAACTCAAAAAGAATTTGCACATTTAACAGAACAGGTACTTTGGATTTTAGTGCTTGCTACTCCAAGAGCAACCACTCCAAGAGTAGTTACTTCACACCAAATTTTAGTGTAAGAACACTGTGTTCAGCTCTTCAGGATGTTTGGACAGGTTTACCATTTCAGCTCTGGCGTTTCCTTTACCTGTAAAAAGGGCGACCACACCCCAGTCTCATAGAAGTCCAACAATCTTCACTCTGAAGTATTTGCCTTTGCTAGTGCTGCAAATAAATTTTTGCCAGCCTTTCAGCTCCTCAGTTTTCTTCCACATTGGCTGAAATATCTCAACATCCATAGATGCGATGACTTATGCTGGCACATGTCTACAGGACTGTCAGGTGCCTTTGAAAAATGTTTTCCCATCCTTGAGGAGGACTTCTTGTCCATGAATGAACACGATTTTATGAGGACTCTAACTGTGAATATCTCCTGAAAGCATTAAAATTGAAATAATGTTTCCCTTTTTAATATTTTGAAGTTTCAGCTTTTGGCAGTTGAAGTATTTGAACCAAACCAGATGTTAAATATTCTCAAAGGGCAATAACCACATTACCTTTGGATCTGTATTTTCTGAGAGAAAACATTTTACTGGACCAAGACCATAAAAAGAGAGCTAAAGCTGAACTTCAAATATGAAATATGCATTACAGATGCAAATGTTCTAATTCTCAAACTGACTTTGTAATTATGTTAATTATTTGACTACATTGTTCTAACAAGACTGATTCTGGGTTTGTGTGCAGAGCATATTTCACTCAATTCTAACTCTTCCTAGGCAATAAAAAATTATGGAAATTCTGACCTTTATTAAATTGTGCCTTGAATAACATACATAGATGTGACTCTGGAGGAAGATATTAATGAAAAGTCTTCTTACTAGAGGAAAGGAGGTAATTTCTAGAAAGTAATAAAGGAGTCAAGCAACTAAAAATCTCTCAGATGTACAACATACACATTTTAGAAGTAGGCAACGGTATAATGTCACCACATTACATGTGAAATAGTTTCATAGGTATTGTATACCAACACAAATTTCTTCAATTATTTAAGAATTTTAAGATTTGTTTTTCTAAATAACCCTTCTTCCCTACATTGCTGATGATTTCTCTTTTTATAGTTACATAAACAAAGCCTGAAAAAAGGTACCTAAAATTAACCAATTAATTTCATTCCAGAATGTTCTTAAACAATTCTGATTAGGGGGTAGCTATACCATTTGCATATATCTGAATTTAAGTGAAACCTTATGGCTGAAATGAGGAGTAGAATCAAAGAATCAGTGCATCACCATGGTTACAAGGTACCTCTGGATACTCTCTGGTCCAAACTGCTACTTCAAAACTTGATCACCAGGTTACTCAGGTGATATCAGTAATAATTAGATCAATTGATAACGGTTTAGTTGTAGTTAGTTGAATGTATTGATTAACAACAGACCAGAACTTGCAGCTAAAATGCTGAGCCTTTCTAAAAAGAAAAATCCTGAAATTAAAACATGGATACTGAAAATGGGAAATTGCTTTACTTTTAATAGTCACCACTGTTCTTAAATGGAATACATGACTGTTCAAGAAATATTAACTGGAAAACACTAAGTAAATAGTCAAAATTCCTTGCATTTTAAAATTTGGTTTCCATATTAAAATCAGCTTTTAATGTGACCATGATTTTGTTGTACCAAACACATCAGGCAAACTTCAAGCTGCAAAAAGGGGAGAATTTGTATTTATTTTCATAGCTAGATCATTATATTCACACCCATACATTTGTTGATAATCAAAGTACAAGGTAATTCTCACCACAAAATCTATAGGCTAAATCAATCTATTAATCCATAAGATATTGCTCTTCTTTAATTGAATCACATTTATACATGTTTTCCATGTCAAACCCCAGAAACTGTGTTGTATTTTGTAGTAGGCATACCCAGGCTATGGCAATAGCAGGAGTCTGTACTTGTGCACAGAGCTGCCTATAAGTACTCTTCATGCACTACTGAAAGAGCAAGCCTTACTTAGGCAGCTGTTCAATACAGCCATGGAGGAGCAGGAAGACTGTTTCTGATTTTAAAGACTGGAAATTTAGAGCTAGAAACAATAAATACAACAAATCTGGCCAACTCCTTGATGAGGAGAGGCTATGTAATTTAGACAGAACATACACTTGGATCAGTTGCTACTCAGGAAGAGTCATCCTATTCCAATTTAATTTCTTTACCAAACTTAAGTAATAACAGCAATCCAATATGAGGATATACAGACACTCTTCCATTCTCTTCAATGAACAATATATGTAGATTCTAAATAATAAGGTCTCAAATAGCCTTGTTTTGAATGTGTTATATGTTTTGATACAGGGAGCTGACTACATATACTTCTAAAAGAAGGCTAATCTGCTTTCCACCACAGCACAAAACCGTATTTGGCTGGAGCCACTACAGACCCTAATGATATCCTGGAACATCCACATTTACTGTAAAATCTGTATACTCACAGCAGAATAATTTTATGCTGTCACAGTTATACCAGAAAAGGGAAAAAAAATAAAAAGAACTGCAAGTGCAGCCATATGAAATCATGCCACTTAGGAAGAAACAGGATTTAGCTGTTACACAGCTAGAGCTGTTACCTGTAGAGATGTAGCTGGAAGTGTAGGGGTTTGTACTCTAAGAAAGTGAATAGAATTTTCTTATACAGCCTGCTCTTCACCTAACTCAGAATAAGTCAGCTTGTTCTGTGGGTCTGGGCCAAATTATCAAAATGCAATTCAGTCTTTTGCATACTCTTCTTTGCTGATCACCTCCTATAAATAAACTCAGTAAAAACGAACCACCCTCTTGCCTACAATTAATATTTTCTTTCACCAGTTCTCCTACTCACATTTCACCTCCTGTTTTGCAAGGAGATTCATTGTGTACATAACGAAAGACACAGAATACATATGTGTCTGGCATTGCTTTGCTTCCAGCAGTAAAAAAAATTCTCTGTTTCTCATCACAAAAGGAGTGTAGTCATTACATCATTTCATTATTCCATATCCAGTGATGTCTGATAAAGAATGATTTTACCCAGTCTATGACTCAAACATTGATTTAGTTCAGAAGAATTTGTTCTTGTTTGTATGTTTGTTTAAACAGCACAACAACATGGCAATTGCTTATCTTTGCAACATTTGTTCAAGAGAACAATGGTCTTGGAGGTAATGCACTATCTATCTAACTTGGTTATACTGCAAGGACCACTAAAAGAGGAAGTAGTTGTTTGAGTCTGAGGAAGAAGATAATACATTGACATGATGGTTACTTTTTTGCTTACTTCCCTGCTAACTCAATCAGAATGTAAACCTCTCCTAGCAGTAAAGTAGCATAGGCTTCAGTGCCAACAGCAAGCCTGGCTTTTTGAAGACATAATGTTACCAAACATACAGAAGAATTGTGTATTTCAAACAGGGTTTCAATCAAATGGGTTATTGCTATCCTTATGTGTAGAACTAAAGATACTAAAATGATTCCATTTTGCTGAAGGTTTAATCTCTCTGCAATGAGTTTTCCTACTGAGATAGGGACTTTATTTCTCTTCTAACTTAGTACTAAAAGGAAAGACCTAACCTTAAGTTACTTAAGAAGTATTGATTTTATTCTCTTTCTGACAAGTTTCCTTAAAACCACAAAGTTGTCCCTTCCATTTTAATAAAACCTATTGAAAATGTTATTGTGGCAATGCTGTTGTACCACTACACATGAAAATTTTCCTGTGCTATGGTTCTGAACCTCTAGGATTAATAGGTCAGTCATAAACATTTGTTTTTCAACCCCCACATTCCTAAAGTGGCTATATAACTATGGGATACTGTCTGTTCGTGTGCTGGGTTAAGTGCATTCACAAAGTCTGGAAGGTTGATAACAGATGAATGCATAAGCATGTCTCCTTTTGGGAACAAAACTGAACAACTCAAGTAAACTCAAGTTCAGAGGGATCAGAGATCACCATTTTGTATCTACATAACCGGAATAACATCTTTATCACACAGCAAACAAAAAGTACTTTCATGTATTACATTGAAATTGTACTACAATTTACAAATTGCAATACAATTGTATTACAATCAAGTTCTTCAGTTATTTAAAAACATTTTTGTCCCTCAGATAAGGGAAATCTAAAGCAGAAACTGTCTTATTCAGGATAATACATTCATTGTGAGACTTGTGTGTAATCTTTACAACCTACTGAGCTAATTCTAATTTCATTGGTGTTGTAAGCTTCTATAAATTACAATACTTCCCCTTTCTTCTTTACTGTATTTTTCCACTGCTTGTACATTGTTGCCATATGGTCTTATACTCCCTAATGTGATGGCATGTACTGTGTTCTTTATTACCTCCATAACCCAATGGGTTTGATTGTGATTTCTGTAGCTGTTTTTAACTTGAGCTGTTTCCATTGCTCTTCTAATATGGCAGTATTCTTTGTATGTGTATTAACTATGATAATGTCATCACTTAGACATGTGCAATGCAACCCAACCTTCCCCATTCAACAACATTCCTATGTTGCTGAATCATTTGAATTTGATTAGAAAATTTTATTCTAAAGCAGAGAGATGGGAATTTCTGATAAGTGTACATATGTTTGTGGCCTCTTCATCTGTTCTGACTTTAATATCTACCCCCCAGGGAACCACAGAGGTGATCAGTTATGAAGTCTGGCCTGCCTAAAGATTAGATAGTGGTGTAGTAATACAATGAGAAAGCAAAAAGACACTATTCTAGAACACCTAAGTATCACTCAACCAAAAAACCTCCATGATTTTTATTGACTGATATAGTCAAACACATTTTAATTCTGCAGCCGCTTGAAGTTGCTTTACATCTTTTTCCCAACCTGACCCTGTAAAATGCTGTGTTTTACTAGATGCCAGGTTGTAGAATGTTTTTCTAAAGGCAAATTAAATTGAGATGATTCATTAGTTCACAGAATGACCTTTAAGACAGATCTTATCCTAAACTTATGATTTCTGCATTCAGCCTTTGACTGTGAATTTTTTTTTAAAGTGAAATATTTTCCTGTTTCTGGAAAACCAGGATTCATAAACAAAAGTGCAGATTTCCATTCCCCATGATAGCTAAGAACTATACTTGGGCTCTTCAGTTTCATATAAAATGAACAGAACTCAAAGCCAAACATCATGCTTGGATCCATATACCCAGCAAGCCACTGAAAGCCTTTCCAGAATGAAATGTTATTCCGTGCAGACTCTATGACAAAATTAAAGTTGATATAAATAGCAGTTTTGCTATCCCCATGCAGCAGTCTGAGTGCAGGATATAAAGCTTATTTTACAGCTACTTCTGCCCGACTATTAACTGAAAAAGTAAAACTGCTATTCTGTAGCATTTTTTAAAAGAGAATGGGTTCCAAAGCAAAACCACTGTAAGCTCCCTGAGAACAGTGAAATATAGTCAAACTACATTTGGGTCCAGCTTTTCCATTATAAATAGCACAGGAAATTACAGTTTGCGGATCAAAACTAAATGTCTCAATGAAATGTGATCTAAGTGCTCCAGAGAGGGGTTTATCTGAAAAGAGCAACTAAAAAAACCCCAAAGATATCGCTGATTTTCTCTTCATTCATGTTTTTCTCTCACATTTATTCAAAGTCTTAATCTAATTCATAAAACAACCATTAATTTCCAGGGATGTTTTAATCAATAATTTACAAAAGAAATACAGTATTTTTATTCACTTGATATCCTTAGGACATACCAAATAATCTGCTTTATTTAATGAACCAAAATCCAGATGTGGAATGAATCTTTTTAAAAGATTGCTCTACTGCTGTTTTCACAGATACAGAGAAATCATCTTTTGTTGTTGGAGAAGTCATTGCACACACCTAGTCATAGTAGTCAGCCAAGTCATGTGCTACAATCCCAATCAAGTTTTCAAGTACTTGCATCAAAAATAAGTCAGGATTATTGTAAGTGGAAGACCTGATTGCTGCAAAGATCTGCTTTATTCAAGGTCCTTTAAATGCTTTTGCTCATGAATACCCAAACATACTTCAATACCAGTGATACCACCAGTGATAAGAGGGGCAACAACAGCTTCCCTTTCCTTCACTATTCTCTTCAGCTTTATAATTTCTCAAACCACAAGCTTATCTTCAATAAGCTATTGTTGTATTATATCTCTAAAGTTTCTAAATGAAGATTTGTCTCTGCTAAATCAACATTTCAACAAATGTATATATCACTGCATTTTCTTTGTTCATCACTTAGCTTCTCTTGATTATTGCAGCAATTTCTTGCAGACTAACTACTGGTTTATTTACTTTGGGGGTCATAGAGCAAGTACATGTTTTTCCATTAAATTATTCACAGTTATAATTCAAGTACCATCCTAGGTATGTAACAAAGATACATTCATGAGCTTTCAAAAGGGAAAAAAAAAAGATCAGGCATATATAGGTAAAGAATGTCAGAAACTCCTAGATCCATCACATCCTTATTACAGAAAGTCTATTGTCTTGCTTTGATGGAAGAGGAAGTGAGCACATGGAAGGCTATAACATGGGGTAACCCAGCGGTACACAGTATACTATATTTTCAGTCTCCTACCCAGGGTTTATCTGATGCAAGAAAAAGTCACAGCTTGCATCATGCCAAATATATTTTCAGAAGTCCAAATAAATTTTGGATTATTTGTCTTTCATGATGTAGAAGCTGATAATGTCTGTGTCATTGTTTGGAAAAAACCTGCAACATGAAACCCTGCCTCCCAGGGATGACAAAATTCATCTTCTGCTGCAGACTGCAAACTGTGAATATCAGGATTCTGCCCCACACACAAGTATAAAATGCCAAAGCATGGATTTCTCAACAGGTAAAATGCTGTAAAGAACTGGAACATGAACAAACCTATAAAATTCTTCAGCATACAACAGAAGAGGGCATATTGTAGCCTAAGATTAATACAAAAACAGGATGTATGCCCTGTAAGACCTACATTTTTAATTTTTGATGAAAGACACTAATATTTTTTCCTGTACAGTTTGCAACATAAATGTGGATGTTAGCAGTTCTGTGTATAGCACCGGAAAATATCTATTGAATTGCCCATCCAAGTAATTGTAAGTGTTGTTATCCTTACACAACACTTATCGTTAATTATCTGGCACTATTAGCTTGGCTTAAGTTGTCATACCTTTCCTGATTCCCAGATTACATTGGTGAAGTAAGACATGTCACAGGGTTCTTCCTCATAAATAGCTATGGCAAAGAAGAGAATGTTTTGTTAAAATCATGGAAATATGACTTTTTTCTTTTAATAATGTAGCACTATTTATTAACAGTCCAAGGGAATTTTTATGTTCCTTACATAACTGAATCCAGACAGCCAACTAGGAAAACACAGCTGTTCTTATTGGGGGGACCACCTCAGCAGACAGGCCTACAAAATTACAGTCTGCTCTTTGGAAAAGCAAAGCAGAAGCCAAATGAGTGTTTCATTTATTAGAAACATAAAGTCAGCAAGAGTCAATTATCATAAGTTTATTTGCAAAATAAAATTAGTTTTCCAACTGAAAACTAATTCACAAGAGGAAGGTGAATTAGAATGTAAAAGACATGTCTGTATCCAAAAGGGAATGAAAGCACTGGAAGTAGGACAACAGGGTAAAAATTTGCATAGTTAAAAAATTAATTGGAATATACAATGAACACTCAAGGGAAGACGGTCCTGGGGACAGGGCACTGGAGCTAAGTTCAGAGGGCTTGATCCTACCATTAACCTTAAAGGACCCTGGTTTTAGGTAGTACTGAGTGTCCAGACTCTGAGAAGTTGGCCAGTTTAAGGTAACAGGAGATTACAGACCACATCAGTTGATTCTGGAAGTTCCCTCTTTTGTGGGATTGCATTTTAATGTAATGGTATATTCTAGCTCACTCCTGGAAAATGTATGGTTCATTCTAAGTCTGTACCTCCCTGCAGTATCATGTATCTGTAACCTCATTGGCTGTGCAATCTTACCGCGCCCCTTTGAACCTCGGGGTTAACAGTGCAAACGGGGAAGCCTTGCGGTCTCTTTTGGCTCCCTTTCCCCTTGGCCCCTCTTCCCCCTGGGGGTCTCCGGACTCTCCCCTCTCCCCTCTCCCTCAGGGACCATGCGGCTTCCTGGAACTGAACTCCGAATAAACCCTCACCTCCTCGGCACCCTACCGGCGTCTGAGTCTCCTTGCCCGCCAAAACAAGAACACCCACGCCTCAAAGACCCCCGGGGGGCTCCTGGGGAATCCTCCCCGGGGTCCCTCCAAAATATACACCGCAACAGTCTTTCCTTATGGGTACAAAGTATATCGAAGATATACTTCTATAGAGTATAATCCCTTCCCTAGCTCTGCTCCACGTACCTCCTTCCCAAAAGACATCTCAATTTATTTCCAAAGGGATCCTGAGAGTGGCAAGAAGTACTGCAAAGCAAAAATTTACTGAGCTCTCCAATCTAACCCTCTACACTCTAGTGTTTTTCTTTTAACAGCTGCCAAGTTTGCATCTTTTACATCCACAGAAAGCTCGTTTCCCCACATAACTCCTCTGTGAAGAGGAAACTTGATTTACTATATAACTAT
>VXBR01009958.1:239813-297806 GCA_013400215.1 Cisticola juncidis | reverse complement strand
ATTAATAAAATAAAATAAAATAAAATAAAATAAAATAAAATAAAATAAAATAAAATAAAATAAAATAAGAAAATTTTAAACCCCACCATAATTCATTACCACTTATCTTTATTTCAGAGTTGCTCAGTCAAATCAGTGGATTTACTGCAGAATAAAATTGGCATACTGTGATGATTAATCAAACTTTTAGTTTCTGATAATTTCAGATTATTTGTGGCCAGTGAAATAGCAACTCCTTACAAAAATCACTGCAGCAATAATTTTTTGACCTTGGTTTCCCTATAATGTGCAGCATGGTTTAGAAGAAAAATCACAAGGACATTTAGGCAGGTATTAATCTAATAGGAAATGAGGATCGTGTAGATTAGGTTATATAAGCAAGCCTGTGATCAAGCAACAAAGAAACCATCCTCACAATTCACGACAAAAACAAAAACAAAGACAAAGACAAAGACAAAGACAAAAACAAAAACAAAAACAAAAACAAAAACAAAAACAAAAACAAAAACAAAAACAAAAACAAAAACAAAAACAAAAACAAAAACAAAAACAAAAACAAAAACAAAAACAAAAACAAAAGAAACATAGAATCACAGGATGATTTGGTTTGGAAGAGACCATCAAAGATCATCAGATCATCTAGTCCCATTCCATTGCCAGGTAAAAGGGTATCTCATACTAGATCCAGTTGCTCAAAGCCCCATCCAACTAGATGATGAAAACTTACAATGATGGGGCATACACAATTTCTCTGGGCAACCTGTTCCAGGGTCCCACCACCCTCACCACAAAAAATGTCTTCCTTAATCCAGTTTAAACCCACTTGCCTTATATATAATTTCAAGTCCTCTCAAAGACCAAAACATATTTTGTTTGCAGAGAACAAAGCATATTGCTTAATGCAGAAAATTCTTCAGATTAACAGATCTAAGTGAGCAGTAGCCATTCCATCTCCATTCTAGGGATACTTCACATACACTGCAAACATGTAAAATGTCCCTTGAAATTAGCTCACTTGTAACATGCTTGTACTGCAGAATTAAGCATTGAATGTCAGGCAAAGCAGACTTACACTAAAATACTTCAGCCAGTTACTTCACAGCCAGACTAGGCTTGGATATGTCCAGGTTTTTTTGTTGCTGTTGTTTTTCTGTCAGTAGCTTTTCTTTTGGAAAAGCAGGGGAATTCTTAAGGATGCATTTATTAAGAACTCTTTCCCCTTTCTCTTATCCTTCCTTTCACCCTCACAGAAATATGTTATGGCCAGTGAGCTAAAAGAGTTCCTTTAGGGAAAATTTCACTTCAGTTTCAGGTACAATTTTCTCTACACTTTCTTCTCTGAGGTCATACTCCAGAAACCTAGTACTTCTAAAATGCCTTCTCAGTCTCCAGCAGTCAATATATTTATTTGACTAGGTAAAAGAACCCAAACATATTGTGTATTAAAGAGACCAAATGAAAGTTGAAAGTTATACATGAATTACAAGAAGCATGCACACAATTATGTGCTTTGACTTCAAAACTACTCCCTGTATTATATCATTTTTTATTTAGATTTTGAGGCAGAAATCTACATGGACTCCAAAATTACCAATGACTCCTGTATGCTTTGATAACAACATTCTTGGTTTCCATACAATAAGTCCATTTGGTTTTTGCTGCTGCTATCTCAAAAAAGTCCTGGGCCAACAAGTTCCACAGTTTAGTCATATTTTGTGTGAAGAAGCCCTCTAGATAAGAATTTTGTACCTATTAGATCTACTTAATATTTTCAGACCCTATGTTACACACCAGGGAAAATGTGGTTAATAAGAAAAATAATCAGAAAACCAAAGGCTCTTCACAGCATCTACTGCATTTCATACAAAATCCAAGATGTATTCTTTGGCACACAAATAAATGATTTATTATTTTAGGGGGTTTTGGTGCAATTTTTCATCCCCTTAGAACTATGTTTCATTAATGGAGTATCTTGGTTCATCTCAACATTCCCCAGTATTCGTAATTGTGAGTTTCACACACAAGCACATCACTCTATTACTTGACTTTTTGGCCAGGGTTTTTAGATAAATAATAGCAGTTCATGCTTTGCAGTAGCCATACCAGCTTATATGCACGATGTAAAAGCAGGCAAGCATGATCAATGTTCTTGGCCCCTTCTCTTTTTTTCCCTTATGTAGGAAATAATTTTGGAAAAGCATGTGCATGAATTACAAGTGACAATCATCTCCCCTAAGAAGCAGATTCATTCTTCATAAAGTACATTGCACAAGTGCAAAACAGAGACAAGTTTTTCTGGTTGCTTATCACACTGTATTGTCTGTCCATTTTCAAATTCCACCAGACAGCTAGGCATCAATTGCCTTGCCTGAACACTTCAAAAGAGACACCATGAACTGTATTTTTTTTCCCCAAGGCTTTTACTTTGGATAGTACTTTACAGAAGGGTAAAATTCCATTTATAACAAATATTTGGAAGAAAAATAGTCACATTTTTTTCTTCCAACTGCATATCCCCATGAGCAAGAATAGCATATATTCAACAAAGAGAACTATGCTCTATTTTTGTCTGTGAGCTGGGTGGTCCAGTTGGTTACTGCATTGGCCTTTCTTCTCCGAACACTTTGATTTTAATAATAGCTTTGGGCACAACAGAATATGAATATGACAAATTCATCCTACATGTCCTGACTTGTGTTACAAAACCTCTGTACAATATAAAGTGTACATTAATATACTAGGGAAATTTAGAAACCAAAGGAAAACATCAGTCTATAACTTTTGCATAAATTAATTTTTGCAAATATAATAAAAATTTAAATGAGTACTTACACTGATGATATTATTTTTGACACACTTGTTACAGATATTGTAAAATGTCTGTCAAGTATTACATCAGCTGGAAACTTTGGGGTTTTTTCCTCAAGAAAATATGTCTGTTACTTTTTACTTCTTCTTATATACATCTTTCTAACCTATCTAGAAATCATGATAAAGGGGAATAGGTAAAATTTTCCATTTGCTAACATTTTAAAATACCAGCAACATTTTAAAGGAACCTTAAATGCTGCTTGGTGTATTTCTGAAGGGCAAAAATTTTTGAAACTCTGTAGGCTGCACTAAGAATGAAAGAGAATTAAGAAATGCAGTGGTGGAGATAATGTTTGACAGACATTTTTTAAAGTCATTGAATGAAAATTAAGGTTAACCCCATTAAAGGAGACTGTTAAGACAGGCACATACTGTGGTCCAAAAGGAAAGTTCTTGTTCTTTGAATTCTCCAGACTCTAGTCCTTGTTATTGGACTCAAAGGAATTGGAGCCCAACAGAAAGGATGCACTGTACTACTTACTACTACGCTTCTCTCCGAAATTTCTCATCCTGTCAACTGGAATGATATAAACTGCACAAAAAAAGGACACCTTGTGTCTCCAGACAGAGAGCTGACTCTTTTTGTTACTCCTTTGAGAGCCAGGGAGTCCAACTCTGATTTCTTACTATAGAGTACACTGGCAGAAAATTATCATGTTCATAACGCTCTGTAAATACTATACAATTAGAGAATGTAAAACAGAGTTTGGACCTATACAATTAACCCACCTCTAACCAAGTGAAATCAAAACTTTCCTATTTGAGAGCCTGAAGTGAGACACCCAAGTTAAAGGGAACTTGATTTTTAAGTACAGAGAAACTGCAATGCTTAACTAACCTCTGTTTCTTTCATCTGCTGATAATGTTGTACTCTCAACACAAAAATGCATCATCTTTCAATTGTACTACTCTAGACTTTGGACTTCAATTCAATAGAAATTCTGTGGTTAAAACTGAAATACAACAGATAACACTAGACTGTGACCAATGTTATTTCTGAACCACCCCCCAACACACACACACACAAACAAACCAACCCAAAAAAGAACAATGTCAGTTTTTCAACACAGGATTAACTGCTTTACGGTCTCAGAACACACATTAGTTAAGCTGCACTGTTTTATAAATTTTACTTGATTAGCTGTGTTTCTTCTCTTGAATTTAGTGTTCTTAAAACTTCTGGAACCCAAGATAATTAATTGCAAGAATCCACATCAGGGCAAAAAGATTTAACAGACTCAAATCAAACAAGTTTACATTTGGGAAATTTTAGCAGCTGACACAAATCTAGGTCTTTGCCTTTCCAAGCATTCATCTAACTGTAGTCTTGCTCTTTACCAGAGTTAGGGTTTCATTTTTTAATGAAAGCCTCAACTGGCATCATAAATTATTATACTGGATCCGTTACGTAAATAAATATTATAATGTTGATTTTTCCTCAGCAAAACCCTCCTGTTTCATTACTACACTTTTGCAGTATTAGAAGTATTTGTGACCTATTGTTGCCCTTGATTTGTATTACTAAACTGTTACCTTACGGTATACATTGACAGTACTGCATATTACACAAAACACTGTATCTTTCAGTCTTATAATCTATTATAGTATGCACCCAGAGTCAGAAGCACTTTCCTTCACTTTTCTGCAGCTAAATAAAAATCCTTATTATTTCAGATTATATACAGCATGCAGATGGAGAAGATCCAGAGATCAATTACCACACCTGAAGTACTGAAATTATGAATAATGTTTGATTTTCTTATGCTCTTTTTGGGAAAAGAAAGTGCGTGTAGTAGATTTATCAAAGTATTTTGAATTAAGTATTAAGGCTTTAGTTATTAAAAAGAACTGCCAGTTCAGCTACTCTCCTCAAGAAAGTACTCCTAAAACACATTTTTTTAATAGCAAAACCAAATTGTTGAAAGACAGAAAAAAAAGTCTGCAGATGTTCTGCCAACATGATTGTCAAATGCTGGTGTTTCTCCAAATGTTTTTTAAAATAGTTGGAATGCCCGGATTAATTCCTAAAAAGGGTAAAATATGCTGGCAGAGCCCTTCACTTTAAAATAAACTGGGACAAATTAGGCAGTCCAAGAGAACTAGAATTCACTCCCTGCTGACAGGAAAATTCATTGCAACCAGCTCATAAATGTTATACCCTAAGCAAGTACCTTTCCTTAGACACTCAAACTGACGACAATGAGATTATTCAAAATCCCAGCATGGGGATCCCAGTAAACAGGTCTCTAAGATGCTGATCCTATAAAGCTTCTATAAAGTGTCACCTCAATTACTAATAGTTGTCCTTAAAAAGTATACCCTTTGTCAAAACACAGCAAACTCAAGTCTTTCCAACTGAGGCTTTTCAGATAGCCCCAGGCAGCACTCTACTACAGTGCCCCACTAGGACTAAGAAGGTTTCCTTTATAATCTGACTTGGCTATTCCTTCAGGTCTGCTGGCTCAGACTGTGACCCTGACACAACTGTGTCCAATATTTTCATCAAAAATAATATGGAAAGCAAGGCACTAGATGTCTGTGTTAATACCTTCATGCCTTTGAAAAAGTATCCATGCTGACCTTAAAGAAATCAGGTACTTCTATACAAAGTCAAAATTGCAAAATAAACCAGAGCAATAAAAAATAAATAATGGAAATAAATTAGCAAAATACAAGATACTTACTAAAATAATTTGGTTTTTTTTTCCTTACTCTTCTCTCTTCATTCAGGTTAAAATTCATGCAATGAGCAGAGACCAACTTAAAAAGCAAAATGTAACTTTGCATGCATTATTTAATCTAGAAGCGAATATTTAGCTTAGTTAGATTTCTACAGATCAAGTCCAAGCCTCTTTACAGTAATTTGAAATAGGAATGACTGAATGTGCTATTGCTTTCAAATTCAGTTCTTATCCAAGTGCCTAACAAAACAGCCTGCTTTGTTTTTACAACAACTGACCAGTATTATCTATCAAAATCTGAATACTTTGGTGTTACAGGAGTCTGACCAGACACAGGCACACTTCAAGACTGGTATCAGTTGGTCTCCCCAAGTGTCTTGGTTCTAGTGAAGCTTGGCTCTGTGCTCATATGGGCCTCCAATGGCTTCTCATGCACATAAACCAGTGGGACTTCCTCTTTGCAGTGACAGGAACCCATATAACTTTTTTCTGGTTTATACAGGATATCTTTATGCATGAAATGTTGAGCAGATATACCTCTCATACTCAGTCATGGAGTCTCCATAATGTATACAACAACTATTAGCTGGAAAATAGCAGCACATTCCCCTCGCAGTTATGTTACAGTCCTGTTGAAGAATAGGGAGAAATAAGGTATATGTTTACACATATAATTAGGTTTTCTTCTAATTGCTGTTTTTGAATTACAAGATAAGGTTGTTTCTATGAGCAATTAAATGTACCAAAATTTCCCAGGATTTAAAGTGATTTGTGTCAGTGGAATTATCTTTGTTCCCACTCACTGTCTCTACATCTAAGCAGTTCCCTGGTGTGCTCTCCAAGAATAGTTCAGTTAGTTTCCAAGTCACTCAACATATTACACTTTTAAGCAGCTATGTGCTAAAAAGCCTTGACTTGTCATTCTGAATCTTTAATGGTATTGAAACTGTCAGGCAAAAATTAAATTCTCCTGCTGTTCTGAGAAGCAGGGGAAAGAAGATGACAAAAGACCTATGATAATATCAACCATAGATGAGAAATACAATGGCATTTTTCAGAAACTTAGGGTTCTGGTTAAACAGGCACAGGCTCCTTATTTGCCTTTTGTAGCCCATTAATTAAAAAAAAAAAAAAAAAAAGAAAAAACCCTGCAAATAAAAAAGTAACAACAAAGAAAACAATTAGCCAAATGGACTGAATCAAGAAAATTCTGTATTTCCCACTGGTTTTCTGACTGCTGTCATTTCTAATCATTAAATTGTTGCAAGTATATGTGCTACAGCTCAGTATTCTTTAAGCAACTTGTGATGATTCACTTTCTTATGCTTATAGCATCCTTCCGAGATTATTCCCTACTCAGACAGGGCACTGAAGAACAGAGATCTAAGGTACCTGGGAGCATGATTAACATCCTCTATAATTTAGATGTCTACTACATTGTAGCTGAGGCTACAGTGAAACTGTCACTAGGATCCATTTCTGACTATTAATCTCACCAAAACCAAGAGTGTCCCTTAGAATGTAATGAAAACAAAGTAAGAGACCCTATTCTCATGCAGGTATCTACAACTTAGACATAAACACTTAAAAAGAGAAAAATATCCCACCATGAAAGATTTAGACAGAACTCAGTTATATCTAAATGTCAAATCTTAAGGAGTAATTCCAGCCATGCTGCTGCCATCTCTGCAAGTTCCAAAATAAAATCCCAAATAGACTGGTAGTCTTGTCTGTATAAACACACTCCCATGAAATTCTACAAAGGCACATCTTCTACAAACTCATTTGAAGCTGTCTCCATTCCAGCAGTCAGGCCATCACATTATGATGGTTTCTGCATAAGGCAAAAAAGGCACATCACTCCAAGCCGAGTATGGCACCACAGTGATGTATTTCCAGACACTTTCGAGCAGCGTTAGCTCTTGCAGACAGCTCCAAGCAAGATGGTACCTCTATACTGCCTGTAACCACCTGGCTCTGTCTCCACTCCCCAGGTGTTTTGGCACAGTTGGTGTTGACAGATTATGCCTATTATGCACCATTACTCTTTGTGTCTGTTCAAAATGTTCTGCTGAGAGTTTAGCCAAAGACAAGGTAGTAGCCTCAGTGCTCCTCAGATTTCCTACTGTGAGGATAATTTGCTTTTCTTATCAAATCCACAGAGCTATCTGAGGGTCTCAGCTTCTTATTTCAAAATTCTGTTAGAATAGCAGAAACAGACTCTTTAACTAAAATTCAATAGCTTTTGCTATGTCCACTTCTGAGTATTAAGACACCACTGCATGCTCGTAGGTATTTCTGTCAAAGCACATAGGGAGCTCCATCCTTGTATTCAGAAGCAATGACAGTAACTAATTGCCCTTACCCTTCCAAACAACCCATAAGTTTAAAAAATATGTTTTCTTTTTCTTCTATGGAACTCAGACTTTGCAAATACAGCTCAGGACCTTTCATTTTCTGAAATATCCTCAAACTGTTGGATGATCAAGGCTTAAGCAAAATAATGTCCAGCACTGCATCATTACATCTTGCTGCCTTGCAAAATTCATACGTTCTTCAGTTTCCAAAAGAGCCAATGTATTGGAGCAGGTGGACACCTGCTGCCAGGATCCACACATGACAAAAATGGGCACCTGCTGAGCGTTCCTGTATATCTATCTTGGATGAGCAGTCCAAGTAGAAGGACATTTACACCATGTACATTCATTTAGCTGTAGGGATGCCAGAAATTAAAAAGGCTGTTGACTCCTTCCGCATGAATGCAGGAAACGTAGGACAGATGCAGACAGCATGCAGGATTTCCTCACCATTAAGGAATGCCCCAAGGGATATTTGCTACTAACCTGCTTATGGTGAGGTCATACTCCTGAAAGAAAGTACCGATTTTTTTTGTGTTCTTTACCATGTTTGTCCTTGCCCTGAAGGAGTTGTTCCTCCTTTGGCCTCCTGCTATTTTTCTTGAAAGAGATGACAGTCCTCTCTGCCTTTGTCTTGGTCCTGCTTGTCATCATCTTCTCTTAACTCTTTGCTGAAGCTCTTACACTTCATGGAAATACACACTTCTACAGTTGTTACTGAATGCAAAAAATCCCACAACTCACAGCAATCTCAGCTATCTGTTACTTCTCTTTTGACCTAAATAATGCTGGGTATTTTAGTTTTGGTGGTCCAATGTACTTTAATACAGAAAATAACAGTTAAATAGAAAATTAAACCAAATTGCTTAATACATTATTTCATTTTTCTTTTTCACAAAGAGACATTTCTGCAAGCATATAGAGAATTAGAAAGAGTCTTTGGTAAAACACACAGGAAACACTTTCGAAATGGAATCATTTCAACATCAGAATAATGAAAAAACAAGTTGGTGCCTTCAACTCTTGTGAAAGGATGTGAAAACAAACCAGTACAGATTACAGAAGTTATTTATTTATCTATATACAATGTATGTAGATAAATAATCTAGTAAATTGAGCACTTCTGATTTGATTCAACCATGGAAATGCTTTTAATATTCACAGACCTAAGTCTCAAACATGAAGCCAGAATCTTAAAGGAGAAAATTTAACTATAAAATATATAAAACACAATTGCTTGGCCATTCAACTGTATTTTATTTGTGTGCATAAGGTATGGAAAAATGAAGTCATTTGTAACAGACATTGCACACTTGTCACAGAAGAGCACTGGACTGAAAGGCATGTTGTGAAAGGAAGGTTTGCAACAAGAGAAGTTCTTTTGTTTTGGACATATGATCTTTATTTCAACTATTACATAACTTTATAGAGTAAGATTTCTTCTCTTTCCTCATACTTCTATTCTAAGTTTTGATGTTCATACTTTAGTTCCCACACTCTTCACAGGACAAAGAATTATTTATGTACAATACTCTGAAAGGCACCTCAATCAACATGATACCTTTATATTTATTTGTAGGATATCACTTGCACAAACTGAAATGAGAGTGGGGAGTATACAGTGAACACAAGTCATCAAGAATAATAATTATAAAAGAGGAAAAATAAAGAGACTGGCATATGAATGTTTCTTTATTTCTTCGCAGAATATTTATCTGTCAATCAGTCAATTTCCTCTCACATTTTCCAGCTCTGTAAAGTAAGACCTGTACATTCTCCCAGAGTTTGTTAGTAAGACATAACATTCTAAGCAGCTATGCTTAAATGAATTTTATAAACTATTTTATAATGTGGTATGATAATTTCCCTGTGCAGATAGACACTGGACATTGTTTCTTTGCCAGAATAGTACTTCCCAGTTTTGATAATGATGATTTTGACTAACTTCTAGGAAAAACTGCCACCTGGTTACATCCGTAATCAATTCCTTTGCCCGTGATCTCTCCAAGTCACAGGACTCATAGGTGAAAACCTTCACTGTCCTGCACAAAACCTCAAGAGATATCACTTCCCCCACAGTCAGTATTACACACATACAGCTTTGCAAAACTTTACCAGCCATCTTTACCCACAGTAAAGTAACTTTACCCCTTTTGCAGACAAGGAGTCCATTTGCCTGGGAACTGTCCTGTTTCTGGGAGCTGCCTGTGAATTCCATCCTGATGAGGCTCATTGGAAGTAGAGTTTTCCACCATGGTCAAGACAGAAGCAGCAGCAGCAGCAGCAGCAGGCAGCTCTTCATTTACAGAAGCATCTCAGTATCTAACTAGTTCCATTTCAGCAGATCTGAAATCTTTATATCGTGTTCCTCTCTTCATTCTCCTTTCTTAGTGTTCAGGAAAGAAAGAAATTAAGAAAAAGAAAGCCCAGAAGAAGAACTTACACGAGGATATCACTTCTCTTGCTGCACCATACTACCAGTGTTATCATGGCACATGTCAACATGACTGGGATCAAGATCAGTGTTATGAGAATTTCATCCGGTGGATCTTCCCAGTGAACTTTTTCTGACGTACAGTTTGAAAAGAATTGTTTATGAATTCCAGTGATAAAGCCTTCTGCAAGGGGGTTTGGCCAAAAGCAACTCGCATTGTTGGCTTCACGTTCTGTGCACTGGGTAAAGTTGTCATAATACCTGGGAGTAGAAGAAAATCAAGAGAAGTTGAAATAGAAGGTATACGCATATTACGCTTGGAGAATGCTACGTAGGGTGCCATACAAAATATCTAAGAGTGTGTCTATCACGTAGGTACTCTGCTAAAGGACCTGTAATGGAAGATGTGGGTACACAGTGAGGCAGAAGGAGAACTGACTCACATGTGCTAATGCAACTGAGAGACTCCATGTGAAGTTTGGAGATCTCAGATGGACAATAATCAAACTCTGTCTACAGCCACTTAAGTACAGATAGAACTCCCTCACTAGAGACATCTACAGATTCTTTTAAATACATGCACACAAATGTGCCAAGAACAAGACATTCTGAACACAGTATGGATATTTCTTGCCTCAACCGCCACTGGACATGTTGCTGTGGTGAAAATTATGATGTGACACTAGGACTGAACGACAACATGCAGTACTGTGTAAAAACTTTGGCTCTGTTGCAGTCTCATGCAGTAAGAAAAAAAAAAAGAGAAAATAAACACACAGAAAGTTAGCTTTTGAAAAAATTCCTCTTTCCAACTCCAGCAAATGCCAGCAGGGAATAAAATAATTTCTAATTACATGTTTGCTTATGAAAGGCTGGGAATTCCTTGTAATCCTTCATGTGATTTCAGTGCTGAATATGCTAAAATTTACCTGTCCAGGAATAACTTACATTTATGAGAATTGGCTACCTCTCAGGAAAAATGAGGAAACAATAAGCCTAAATGAGTAATCACATGGGTTTTGTGGTGTTGAGCTGAAGAAACTCAGGAAGTGAATGGATATGGGGGAGGAAATAGGAAATTAGGAAGATGAAGAGTGTCTGGTCAGTGCATGAATAGGGCAAGAAATAAGGAAGCTGAATTATTGTCTGTTGCATTTATTTTAGTCCTGTGTGACTCACTAAACTCACTTCAAAGGGGAATTAAAAATAGAGAGAGCAAAAATCCACATGACACCTCCAGGGACAACATCCTGTTATAGCATCTGAAGACCCTACAGTCACCCTTACAGTCCATATAAATATGGTAACTCCTGATGAGTGACTCGTTCTGACTTTAAGTCCTACAGGGGACTAATGTTTAATCCTTTGCTGTTAAAGAAGAGACATTCAGTATTTGAGGCAAGACTGAAGTCTAATTGTCTACTGTCTGTCTGTAAGGAGAAATGTCTGCCTGCCCATGCTACCAGCACACAGGCTGGGAACACAGCCTGCTAAGCATCTATATTCTCACAGCTGTGTTCACCAAAGAAGAAAAAGCCTCACAGAAAGGTCCTTCTGCAAGTTCCTTGCAGTTCTCATTCTCAGGGAGTTTGAGCCAATACTACCTTATTCATAAACAAACACATTGGACAATCTAACCAAATTCCAGCATGAAGATGCATATATGCACAATGTATGTATATTTTAAGCAAAGTGAATAGGAAGGAAGCTTTTGTGACATCAGCAACCACAGGAAAACAACAGGAAATAAGCTAAAAATAAAATACAAATATCAGCTGTTTGCGATTTTAAGTGTCATTCTTCTGTGTGACCTGATGACAACCAGTCTTTGTGTCCTTGGGCTAAATTAGAAGCTGGAGATGTCTAGCTGAATGTGGCAGATGCAATCCCAGAGGACCTGAAGAGCAACATATCTGAAGGCAAAGCTACAAGGTTCAGCAGGGTACAATGCAGAGATGGAGGAGCATCCAGCTGCCCAGATAGGCAGCTGGCACAGACACACTAGGCAAGACTCCAGAATGCTGAACTCTGCTCCAGCCTGCTCTGGGCCGTGTTCTCATGGGCATCCTTGTGCCATCAATGGTTACTGTTATAGCCACCTCAATAAGAAAACCAACAATAAATCCAGGTGATTTCTGCGTAGAAGTACCCTAAGCTCAAGGTTTGATGATATATTTACTTTTTCCTCTGTGTTTAAAATCCTATAGAAAATTCAGTGTTATACCAAGAATTTTGTAGATTTTTTTACATGATAGATGGTGTAAACAAAAATATTTCCACTGATTTTTGATTGGAAATACAACATAGCTAGAAAATGTTGGTTAAGTGTTGCCAAAAGGCCAGATAAAAATAACTTGTGACATACACTGTATTTGAAATACTGAATCCCTAAGAGCCAAAGTAGAATAATGTTATTGTAATAGTTGGAAATACTTACAATTTTTCCTTAAAACCTTCTCTCATTAAATAAAAAAGAAAAAAAAAATGCTATCTGCACTATAACTCATAGTTCACACAACTGTGAGAAGGTACATAAAGGAAAATCTCAGCTGAGGGAGAATTGCATCTCTGCCCATAAAGCTGAATGCATTTAAATATTTATATAGTTTAGTAATCTAGAATTTATGCACTGCAACAGAAAGTTTGTATTAAAAAAAAGGTCCTCCGCATGGCACTGTGGAAAAGCTGCCTCAGAAGGGAGCAATTGCATTGTCATTACCACAGCAAGGATGTTCTTGTAGCTGATCAATTGGTTTGCAAGTTGTTGGGCTTTTTTAAGAGAGAGATGGGAGTTAATAGATATTTAATTCTGTTCAATTCTCCTATGCTTAGTTCTTTTATGCCTCATGTAATTTTCTTTATTCAATGGTAAAGGCTGGAATAGGGAAACTTTTCACTCTGTGTAACAAAATGGCTACGACAAAGATGTCCCGGCCTCTGATTGGAGATACTTCAAGAGAATTGCAGAATCTTTCCACCTCTCCTGCACTCAAGGATAGATCACCACAGAGACATTCAGCACATCAGCAGTCAGGAATGTTTTGCAGTTGCCTAATGAGGAGTGCAAGGAATTAAAAACCAAAACACCACACCTTCACTACACTATTTTAAATAAATCAGTTTCATGATTACTGATATATAAGGGTAGTACAAGATATACATAATACATTGTGAGTAAATTTTGTTATTTTGAGTCCATTAAGTACTCAGAATACAGTGAAAAATCTCTCTAGCATAACTGAGTCTTGATGCAAACTAGGTAATAGATACACCAGGGACACTCATTCCTGCTACTCTACAATCCCAGACAGCAAGCTAGAGGCACTGCTCCAGGACACTACAAGTCATGTGGTGTATTTTAATAAAGATGTTTAAAACTATTTGCTTTCCCTCAGATTATTCAACCAAAAAAAAAATCTTTATACATAGTCACAGTTTAAATTGAATTATCATCCTTGTGGACTCCACCCAGACTGGAATACGAAATGCTGAAATGTAAAAATATTAACAAGAGATATCATATGATAAGACAGGCTTTTCTTACATTTCCAGATGAAATGGAAGCAGGAAGTAGCAAAAAAACCTCACGAAAATAAAAAGTCTATTCTTTCATGAGTTGCAGCCAGACTGTATAGAATTTCAGAGTGTAATAGTCTGAATGGACTTCAAATAAGGACCTAAACCTTAAGATGATAATTTCCTGCAGTTTCACCACCCTATTATAGTGAGTTAGGAGCCTATAAATATGGTGGAATATTTCTGAGATTTTCTCACTCAACATTTCTCCAAACAGATTTGCATCTGTGTCTCGCCATTCTTCTAATCACATAGCTTCTGCCAAGATGAGAATTCTCAGAGTCACATTTTACCTCCCTAATCAGATCAGATCTACTGTTGTTCAGCTCCAATACAGAATTCAGCCTTGATGAAAATAATGTGCTACAAAAACATAAGGAAGGAAATGAATGGGGGAGGGGGGAATCTGGTTTACTGACAAAATTATAGCTTACTCTCATGCCACTAAATAATGCACACTGTGACTTTTACTCACTTGGGTCAAAAATAATAAACAGATTCTCATATCCTTTGAAGTAATTACAGATCTCTACCCTTAATTTCACATCAACAGCTGTCTGGAAAATGCAAAATGGTTGAATAAACATAACTAAAACCCAAAAATGCACAACTATTACTACATTGTTGTTAATTCCCTAGAGATACAGAGAGAAAATGTCAATATAAAGAGAAACATGTAGATGTAAGCAGTTACTTTATATACCTAATATCCCTGTCTAATGAGCAACAGAAACCACTACATTATGCAAATATAGAACAAGGAGGTAAATGTAGCTTGACATGAAGTACTACATTGTTAAAATCAAATATTTAGTAGCACCAGAATTTTACCAAGGCAGAAACTTCAACTGGCAAGTAGGCTTCACCTTCCACCACTCCTGACTTAGATTTTAATGATTACCTAGTTGTACATTTGGCCTATTCTTAGAGAACACCTGGTAAGAGGGGAAGTATTCTCTGAAGCCATCACTACGTCATGTCTTCAAAAGCTAAGCTCATAACACCCTTGAATTAGACAAAAATCAAAAGAGTAAGGCAAATCCTAATCCCACAAACAGTTAAGCATACACATCCAACTTCTTATAAGCACAGTATCTCGTAAGTAGCCACCATTGATAATGTGTGGAAGATGTCCTTAACAGCAAGAATAGAATCATTACATACCTACCCCTTACAAATACATCAGGCTTGTGATTGTAAGGGAAATGCAAATTTTAAAACCTCTTCTTATGGATCAAGTTTCAAAGTTTTTGTCAAGTTGGTCAGCTAGTGACAGCCCTTAATTTTCTTAAGCTTCTCACCAAAGGAGACAGCATGTTTCTGGGGGCAAGCATTGAAACACATCACATGTTTTTGTGCACATCAATATTTGAAATTTTACAAATAAAATGTTAAACCTTGTATTACAACATGTGAAGGGAAGCAGGAAGCATTCCAAAATTCAGATCCAAATTATAAGACCATCTCTTGATCTCCAGTAAACACTTCTCAGTGCTTAAAATGGCAGATGCACAATTTCTGCTACCTCATCTGCTTTTTCTCTATTATACTCAGTTATTTCTCTGTTCAATTCAGATTACTTCACAATAACAGGACAAAGGCAATTATTTGACTAAGATCTGGATTTTTTTCTTTCTCATCAGCTGTGCATCTCCCCTCAGTGTCATTAAAAAAAACCATTAGCATTTTCTGGTGCATATTCTCCTTCCAAGGCCAACCATGACAGAGATGAGAGCCTTGAAAAGCCAGTAACATCCTTTGAAAGCACATTCCTACTATTTATGGTCAAGTTCCATTTCAAATCAAAATTCTGCATGTTTAGAAACAGTCAGTGGAAACACTGGAATAGTTGTAGGGCATGAGGCACAAGACAATTTCCTTTAAGATTCCCCTGTCAAGGAAGGGAGTCCAGGACAACCAGTACCTTGTACAGCTTAGTCCCACACCTGTTCTGCCTAGCAAAAAAAAGCCTCACAAAAAAAGGAAGTACTTGAGCATTACACTCAAATCTGCTGCTGCAGTAATGGAGAGGAATGCAAAGCAGTACACTATCCTTATATCTATTTCAGCTCAACGCCTTCCTAAAAGCATTTCCACCTGAGTCCCCATGGGTATGCAGAATCCTCACTCCAGTCAGCACAAGTGCAAGTGCTCTTGCTGCATACAGCATGTCAGCCACTGACACTGTCATCTGCTGAGGTGGTTCCGCTTTCTCCCAAATATATCAGTCACTTTGTTCATTCCCCTTGTAAAGTTTACTGTAAATAAGATCTTATTTGTAGTAAAATTTACTACAAATAAGATCTTATTTGTCTCCACTCTTCTCAGAATGTTCCAACTCCATGATAAAACCATCATTCCACCACTGCATCCAAAATTAAATGCTCAGCCAGCTTGAATCCAATCATCCAACACCTGGGGAGGAGCCAGAGTCAGGAGGGAAGCTGCTAACTCAGAACTGCTCTGAGTTCACGCCACATTTCAGGAGCTCAAGGCTTTTTTTTTTTCCATATAGATGAACCAAGCTGACAGGTGAACAGAGAGAATTGCATCTTGGCTCAAATTCAGACTGGTGCTCCACAGCTGGTCCTCCAGACAGCCACTCAAAACAAGCAACCTTGAAGATAATAATTTTTCTGACCAACAGAGAAAAACTTACAGGGAAAGAAGTAACAGAAGGGCTCTTCTTCATTCCAGCTTATATCTACAAACAACTGCTTCATACTCCATTTTTATAAGGACATTAAAGAGTATTAAAGTGTCACCTGCTGAGTGGAAGCTGTTACTGGATTCCACTTAGACCAAAGTAGCACAAGCCTTTTATAATACCACAGCACTATTTCTTCAAGTGGAAAGAGGGGAGAGAAATATCTGGTAATATGCAGCTGTGAAAAAGAAATCATTAGTCAATCAGGCTTACACTGTGAGAAACACCCACTGTAGCATTCCACAGATTGAAAAACAAAACAAAACAAAACAAAAAACCCCAAAAAAACCAAAAAACAAACCCAACAATTAATCTGCTTCTAAGTTGAACTTTTCATCATCATTTTCATAACTCTCCTCACATAATTTTTCTGAGCATGTAAACAATGCACACTTTTCCTGATTATTTATGGAAAATAAAATAATTTTGAAGTTTGTCCATAAACTTCAAAAAATTCCTGTAATTAAAACAGCCACTTGATTTGAGAGGAGAGTGGCTACTGTGTTCTGCTCCAAGCAAAGCAGAAATAACGGGAGTCAAAAATCAGTTGACTAATTACAGATCTTAAGCTTCAAGATTATGTCAGTTACTGGACTAGTTAAAGAATAAATCCTTTTTACAGTCTTGCATAATAAATTAATTATGTGGAACTGCAAACTAGGCATGGACAGTTCACAAATGAGGCCAAAACTGATGAAAAATTAGCCATAAAATCAGAGGAATGGTAACAACTTTAGAAATTGATCTAAAATGAAGCATAAAGACTGCTACGGAAGAAGCTCAATGTAGTGAATTTCTGCTTATCTACTATTCAAGTACATGATTATGTTTTAGCATGACTTTAATAGCACAGCATGTTCACCAATGAATGCGGGGTTTTTTCCCTTTCCTGTCTTCCCCTCTTACTTGTGGTGGAAAAGACACATTTCTTCTCCTTATGTAACTTCTTGTTGTGTTTAATGGCTTCCCAAGACTATTCCAACATCTCATACACACAAACAGAAGGCCCAAAGGGCCTTACTCCTTATCCACAACTGTGTATGAAAGATTTGAGAGTTGCAACACTCCCTGGATTTGCTCAAGGGAAAGCCAGCAACCTCCTAAGCAGGTGCAAAAAATATTATGTCAGCGGATTTTGGACAATGTCCAGACAGACTGTTTGCAGACCAGAAGCAGAGGGGCCAGCATCCTGTGACTGTCACCTGGGAAAGGTTGCTGTTTCTCAGCTCCTGGATCTGCTCAGTTCATTCATCTTCTTGGGTCCAGCTAAACTCTACCTCAGTTTGAGGAAGAACAATGTAACATGGCACATCACCCTTGACATAAGAAAGCTGTTTGGGGGGTCTGATAATATTTAAGCACTGTAAGTAGCCAAGTATTGGCAATTGATTGAGAGACGGGAAGACTGATTCGGTGATCAGAATTCCATTTTACTCAGGTTTCCCAAAAGCTTATATACTATTGCAGACAGGTTAATAATTTCTACTACAGTAATCAGGTTCAAAATCACACAGACAGCTCATGCATTTTACAACAATTCTTTGCTTGCAGCAGTTGACTGAATCTTCTCTCTTTCCATAAGCAGGTTTAATCCCATCTCCTGTAATTTTCACAGTTCTGTTTGTTCCTGCCATGGCATCTTGGTTATCAAACTAGCTATGCTAATCAAGTGGTTTGACTCTCTGTCTTGTGTATTCCCATATCTACCCCTCCTGTATCAACCAACACTCCCTTGATGGCTTTATTAATTAATATTTGTACACATTGAAGCAAGCAAGGTATCATAACTAACACAATTATTATTAAAATCATCACATGCATTCCTATCTTAAGAAAATCTTTTAGCCAAGGTGTCAAACCCAGCCACTAAACAGGTTATCTAGCCAAGATCCAGATTCTACCTTTAGTTTGAACACTCTATCCTTTAGCTGCTGAATGCTTTTATGGACAGATTCTGAGTGATCGGAAAGATTCATACAACATATTTCATCAAAATCTTCACATCTGTGGCTTTGGGCAAGGAGGAGGAAGTCAATGGTGACACAGTTTTGAAGGGTTGCATGCTTTATACTGTTAACATCTGTTAATAAATTTGATAAAGCTGAGCTGGTGGCATTCGTCTGCTTTGCCAGCCAGCAGGCTATCTTATTTAATTGACTTAAGGCCTTTTTTGCAGCCAGTCTTGGCAAAAGCGAAGAAGCCCAATTCATCTGGGTCACAGACCACAAAGACAATTCATCATCGCAGTATTCATCAAATGCATGCAGACTGCGCCGTATCCTGCAGGGATATTTGTGCTGTAAAATCACAGACATATTCGCACAGTCAGTCGCCCCAAACTACAGGGACCTCTCTTTATGTGCAAAGGGTAGCAGCCCAGGCCCAATCCCCACAAACCAGAAATATTCCTGATGGCAGCCACAGTGGGGCGTCACTGGATTTAGAAGGGCTGCCAGAAGTGTAATTGCAACAAAAGGTCTGATTCTTATATGCAGGATGATAGGGAGAAACATCTCAGGTTTTGACTGATTTTTTTCCCATGTAATCAAAATTAACACAAAAATCCATTTTTACAGAACTCAGGAGTTCTAATTCTTGTGGCTCCAAGGGTGTTTATAGGAAGATAAGGAGTCCACTGATCCCATATATCAATGGGGTTTGAGATCTGTACGATGCTTTTTGTAGTTTCCGGTATTGGCCAGCCATCTAATGACAAACTGACTAAACAGGTAGAAAATGGATTTTCTGGGGATACAGTGGCCAGGCATAAGGTACCTTGTTTGGTTACATTAGCTAGAGTTATTCAAACATTTGTTTTGGGTTGATCAGCAGGCCAGGCTGTGCTACAAAAGACAAGCAATACTAATAAGTATAGCATTCGATTTAACTCCATGGTGCCTTCGTTTGTTTGTTTAGAAGTATGTTGTGGCAAAAAGAAAAAACCTTTTTTAGCTTACCCTCGTTTGGTGCTTGTTCAAGGACTAGCTAAATATCAGGCACTTAGTTGTTTTGACTGCACTTTATCGTGCAAACATGGCTATTTTTCGATTTCTTCCAAAAAATCTTTGGATTTCTCACCTTCCCAGGGAAGTTTTCCCTAGGGAGGTGAGGACTATCTTTTTCTGGTGGCCAGTAATAACTAAAAATTCAATGGTTTTATACCTGTTTTACATTACGCTTTTGCCAAAAAGGGCTCTGTGATATCACCACTTCCCACACCCTTTACACTGACACCAAACCCAAAGTTCACAGTTTCCTTTCCAGGTAGGACTAAGGATGTCATCAACTGCAGTCTGAGTGGGGTTCCTCCTCCTCCTCCTCTCTGGGGGGCTCAGTGGCACCCTGGCCTCCATCAGCTATCAGCAGAGGTTCTCAGAATGGCTTTACATTTTTTGCCAGAATCCAGCGGGGTCCTTTTTCTGAGGAGATACAAGCATAGCCCCTTCCCCAGGTGATCAAAGGGTAAGGGCAAAGGATTTTACCAGATTCTGGGTCACGGATTAGTCCTGGTGGTTTCTCCTTGCAGGAAAGCGATGTGGATGATGTAAAATGCCTAGTCATAGGAGAATTTAAGTTGGTCATTGAACAATTCAAGAAATTAAAAACATACAGGGCTTTGCATAATCTTTCAGCAGGAGTGTCCTCAGATATTTGAGAGCCATGGGCACATTCTATAATTGACTGTTCTGTGGGTGAGTGAGGTATGCTCTTTTTATGGGTGATACTCTGTGAGGAGAAGGAGTTTGCAACTCTGCCAGAAATGTATGCAGGTCCATTATCTGTCTTAATCTGTTGTGGAATTCTTAAGGTGGCAAAGGCAGCACCGAAATGACAGCGTCTTTCTCTGTCTCTCTTGTGTGAGCTGAGGCAAACGGAGCACCTGAAAAGGTATCAATAGAAGCATGCACAAATTTCAAGCGGCTGAATTCAGGAATGTGTGTCACATCTGTCTGCCAAATTTGTAGGCTCTGTAGACCTCTTGGGCTCTGTAGACCTCTCAGACCATTGTGCTCACATTAGGAAGGAAGCAACTCTTGCAGTCAGGGCATATAAAAATGATATTAGAGGCTTGTGCTGGAGTTAATCTAAAAAGTCTTACTAAAGCTTCAGCATTTTGGTGAAAAAAGGAGTGACTCAGTTTAGCTTGTTCCAATTTCTTAGGTAAAAATGCTGCAGTGATAAGGTTAACAAGTCTGTCTGGGCATTACCTTCAGTGAGAAAGCCAGGTAGACTGGAATGTGACCTGATACGTATCACAAAGTAAGGAGTTGTCCTTTGGTCTAACAGAGAGACCAGCAGTTTTAACCAGGAAAAAATAATGTCATTTTTAACATTTTTCAAAACAGAATTCTTTGCTCTATGTACAATACCTGAAACGTATGCGGAGTCAGTAATCAGATTAAAAGATGTGCTAAATTTCTGAAACACTCTGACCACAGTAGTTAACTCCACTATTTGTGGAGACCCTTCAACAACTGCAATATCACATTGCCAAGTTCCAGCTTCAGGGTCCCTCCATACAATCACTGATTTATGGGTTTTCCCAGACCCATCTGTGAATATTGTCATAGCTTGCAAAGGAATCTCACTTTTCTTTGGCTTGGGGATTAAATTAAAAGACGAACTTAATAATTCGTGTTTAGGTGGATGGATAGACATCTGCCTTGGGTAATCTGTTAAAACAATCTGCAATTTTTCAGATATCTGTAGCAACCAATTCAAATAAAACATTGTGAGAGGTAGATAGATACGATCAAAATCTTTCTCAGCCAAAGAGGTCAGTCTTTGCCGAGCCTTGACAATCAGCATGGCCATAAGTTCATCTTGCACGGAAATAGTCTTGGGCATATTGTTAGGCAAAAAGACCCATTTGGTAATTAGCAGAGGGTCTGGTTTTCCTGAGTCCTACTGAAATATTAAGGCATAAGGCTGTTTGTTATGATTCAGAATGATTAGCCACAGTGGCAATTCAGGAGCCCACCTAGCTGATTGCCTCTGAGAGATAGCATTAGCTACTTTTTGAAGCGCTATTTGTGCTTCTTTGTTTAAGCGTCTGGGTGATAAAAGGCTGGGCTCTCCTCCCAGGAGGGCAAACAATGGCTCTAAATCTGCATTTGAAATCCCAAGCAAGGGACAGACTTAATTTTTTGTACCCAGCAATTTTTGTGCATCATGTAAAGTTTTGATTTCAGTTGAAATTTGCAGGGGTTGTGCAGAAATAGAATGCATGCTTATTCGCCAGCCCAAATATTTCCAGGGAGATGTCTTTTGAACCTTTTTGGAAGCAATGGTGAGGCCCACTGAGGTAACAGCTTGGCAGACAGCCTGCACTGCTTCCTCCACTCGACCCACAGTTTCTGCAGAGATAAGAATATCATCCATATAATGATACAACAGAACATCAGGCATTCTTTCCCAGATCAGGCTCAGGGTTTTTGCCATGTACCACTGGCATACAGTTGGGCTATTTCGCATTGCTTGGGGAAGTGATAACCAATGATGTCGATTTAGTGGTGTCTGCATATTAATGCAGAAAAGCTAAATTTGGGTGTGTCATCTGGATGCAGCGGAATATAAAAAAAACAATTCTTTAAATCAATTACTGTTACATGCCAATTTCTAGGAATCATAGAAGGGGAAGGGAGGCCTGGCTGTAGGGGCCCCATTCTTTCAATTACTTTGCTTATTTTCCTCAAATCATGCAACAGCTTCCACTCCCCAGACTGCTCTTCAATTACAAACACTGGTGAATTCCAAGGGCTATTAGATGGGGCTATGTGTCTCTTTTTCAGCTGTACCTGTACAAGTTCTTATAATATGCAGTTTTTCTAATGACATGGGCCATTGGTCTACTCAGACTGGATCAGAGGATTTCCAAGTCAGTTAGGGGGTATCGGGAGCCCCAGTGACCCTTACATAAAATTTTACTGCATAAAAATTCTCCATTGAGATAGAACATCTTTCTTTCACAAAATCAGCGGCACAGACAACACATAAGGCCTGACAGTACCTACTCTCTTCTCAGGCTCTGTGACCTGTACCAGGTGTTGGCTTTGATAACTTTGACTGTTTCTACTCACCCCTGAGAGGACCTTGGGGACAGGCATTAATGGCCAATCATTACACCATTGATTTCATGAGATAAGACTAATATCTTCGCCTGTATCAATTAGTCCAGTTAAAATTAACTCTTTGCTTTCCAGAGACACTTTGCATCAGCATGTAGGACATTCAGGAGTTATGCGCTGCATCTAAAACATTTGTGGTACCTCTGTTGAGCTAAACACGCTTCCCTTCTGATTAGCTATCAGGGGTATGGATAAGGTGGCTGCTGGGAAAAGTACAAGCTGGGTGATTTTGGTCCCTGCTGGGACCACGCAGGGGGGCTGTGGGGTCCAAGCCATGATTTTTATTTCCCCAACCGTGTCAGAATCAATAACTCCTGGTAAAACAAATAATCCTGTTACTGAGGTAGAAGATCTACCTAAAAGCAAAGCATGGTGACCTGGTAGCAAAGGTCCGTAAATTCCTGTGGGGAGACAAAACACTGAGGAATTGGTCAACGTTACTGTATCACTGGTTGAAATGTCCAATCCGGCGCTCCCTGGGGTTGCTGGACATAGGTCGGAGATGGTCCGGCGGGCAGGGCCTGCGCTGGCTGGAAGCTGAAGGTTGGCTCTGGCTGTGACAGCTGCTGGGTTGGCTGTGGGACTTGTGTCTTCACACGTCGCTATCCCTCGCTGCGAGATGAGTTACCCTGCAAAGGCTGGCCATTTTTGAGAAATTTAGAGCAATAGGAATTAGCTGAGTGAGGACTTTTCTGGCAGCAAGGGCACATACTTGGTGTTCTCCACCAAGTTTTGTGCCTTTCAACAGTCTTTTTTAAAGTGCTTGGGCTTCCCACAGCTGAAACAAACTGACTGCTTTTTGGGTATCATCTTTGAAGCGGCAAAAGTATCGGCTATGCCTTGTCCCACAGCTTGGTAGGTTACTGCCGTAGTGTGCTGCAATGTCTCCAGGCGGTTACAGGCTTCTATAATTTTAAGCAGTGTGGGCTCAGGTTCTGGGGGCAGAGTTTTCAAGAGGCGTTTACAGTCATCATTAGCATTTTCTACAGCCAGTCTGAGGACCACAATTTCCCTGGCTTGGTCATTATCAATCTTTTTCTCTAGTGCTTGCTTCAATTTGTCCACAAACTGCATATAGGGTTCTTGGGGAGCCTGTTTAATATTTATGAAGGACTGTTGCGGGGGTTTTTGAATCAGGGACTTTAAGAAATGCAAAACGAGCTGCCTCCGTAATCCCTTCCAGGGCTTCTCTCAGCAAGGCAGCCTGGCCATTAAGATCGGTATGCGCTCCCTCCCCCGCTAAGTGGTCAGTATTAAGGCAACCAGGGCTTGGTTTAAATGCCCTGAATATGTTACAATTAAGTTCTCCAGTCTCCTTTTCCATTGTGCTATGAATACCGCATATTGCGTTGGGGTGAGCAAAAGGTTTGCTAAGGGTTTAACGTCATGAGGGGTCATGAGGTGAGTAGTGAAAGTTGCTCTCAACAAATTACTGAATTAAGGGGACCCCAGACCATATTCTGCCACAGTTCGGCGCAGTTCCTTAATTTCTGAGTGGCCCAAGGGCTCCCATTGTGGATTTCCTCCCCTCGGGTTGAGTCCTACAGGGACTACAAATGTTTCTGCTATAGTATTAGAGTCTCTGTCTTTAAGGGCTTTCTTTTTTATCCTTAACAAGTTTTATGCACATTTGAAGCAAATAAGTCCAGATCTTTTTCAGGGCTGGGGTCAAAAGACTCTTCATCATTGCTAGAGTCAGAGTCCCCATAAGCGATTAGTGTTCGGCAGCTCTGGGGTTGCTGGTGGGATCCCGGTGGGGCTGCAGGTGGTGGCTGGGCCCTATCCCTGGCGTTCATCAGGGAGGGGGTGTGGATGGGGGACAGGGAGCAGGACCTGGGCAGGTTTTGGTCTAGTACGGCCTCCGGGGCTGACTCCGTGGTAGCCTCGCAGGCTGCATCACTCCCCCCTCTTTTTTAATCATGTCCGTGCCTGCCCTCCATGCAGGAAGCAGGCGTAGCTCTGGTTCATGGCCAGATAGCGTAGCCAGGTCGTAGAGCTTTACACCGACCTTGTCCCAGTAGCTGAGAATAAGAACAGAGGAAGGGGTGGTATCGGGGAACATGCGTGACACCCATCGTAGGAGCAACTTAAGGTCCCGTTTAAGGATGGGGGATCCACATTTGCTCAGCAAGCGTAGATGGCTTTATTAATGTCTCTCTCATTGGACACATCCTGTCCCGTACCTTGAGTTCCCCTGGCTCACCTGTGACATCCAGCATACAGATGATTGTAGGTTCAAACACGGTTCTTTCACCGTCATGATCAGTTCCAGGGGTGTCGCCAATTGCCGACAGGTAGCCGGTTCTTCTCCGGTCACACGGAGCACCAATTATTGGTGATTGATTGAGATACAGGAAGACTGATTCGGTGATCAGAATTCCATTCTCAGGTTTCCCAAAAGCTTATATACTATTTCAGACAGGTTAATAATTTCTACTACAATAATCAGGTTAAAAATCACACAGAAAACTCATGCATTTTACAACAACTCTTTGCTTGCAGAAGTTGATTGAATCTTCTCTCTTCTAGTAAGCAGGGTAAATCCCATCTTCTGTAATTTTCAGTTCTGTTTGTTCCTGCCATGGCATCTTGGTTATCAAACCAGCTATGCTAATCAAGTCTGTTTGACTCTCTGTCTTGTGTATTCCCACAGCCAAGTAGTAGGGCATTTTCTTAGCCTTTATCAAACTTTCTTTGGCTGATGAAAACAATGACTTATTTTCACAGTGATGATTAAAAACCAATCTGTTTCCCTGCATAGAAATAGCCAACAGCAGAAAGAACTTCACATTTTTGCACCTATTTTTTTATAAGTAGTAATATTAATAGTAATACCTTACTCCTGCATACTACAAATCAGTCTAGATACATATTAGACATATATCATCTCCAGTAACAGGAAGCAAAAATCCATGACAGATTACAGTGCAACATGGTAATTTATACCTAATACAGAACCATCTTAAGATCGCTGTGCTTCTTAAGCTAACTTCCTACAGGTAAAAATCAGACTCAGTCCCACAGGCAGATATAGAAACCAATTCCGGATGCCAGAATGCTCATTTTAACATTTCTATGTTTATTTTATAACAATATCTTTATATGAAATGGTACATTTTAACAGTCAGTGAAATGTAAGAAAGAAATTTGTATATCTGAAAGGTAAAACACCAATTTCTTGAAAGCTGCAAAGAATTGTGCTCATAATTGTTCAAAAATGCACTATGCCTTGACAACCTTTAATTTCCACTCCTTCTATTCTCAGCACTTATCCTAGAGAAATTTTTTAATTTTACAAAGCTGCCATATCTCTCTTATTTTTTATAGGAACTACAGGCACCTCATACATTGCCTTCAGGTTTGTCAATACAGCCAGCAACAAGTGTCTGCCTTTTGCAGATTACACAACAGGCTGGAGAAGGTGACTTAGCTATTTAAGAGTGCAGAAGACTGCATTTCTTGTCTCAGAACTACTTTCCAACACTGAATTATATACTAATCTGTAAAGATAAATAGAAATGACAGAGCCTTGGCAAATAACCATGTAAAATACTTTTTACAAGAAGGAAGTATTACATAATAAACTTCTGTAACTGAAACGAGACTCTGAATACAAAACATACTAGTAGTATTAATTAATACCTATCGTGTCGTGAACAGTTAACCTCAGGAATAATACCACATGTAGTCCAGAGCAAGAAAATCTAATTTTTGTCTCTGCTGAGTTAATCTCCATTATTGTATGTTCATAGTTGATCCATTTAGGAAACAAGAATGTAGAAACTGTTTTGCAATCCAGAAGTATCAAAAGTCTGCATTAACTTTTCCTTTTAATAATACATTTATATTTTCATTTCCTCTACCTCTAAAAATATACTGTCCATGATATATGCATTGCATACTTCATACCAGTCTAGTGTTATACTATGTTATTTTACCACCATGCAACTTTACACAGAAATCTTATACAATGTTTTCTTTTTAAATACAGCCTTTTATAATAGGCTCCATGAAGACTGTTTTCATTTATTGATCTTACCACAATAAAATTCAAAAAGGTCATGAAAGGTGTTGAAAGGTATATCAGCTGACAGTCCAGAGATTTAACAGCAGACTGCTTCCTAACATCACCTCTAAATTGCTTACATTTTTATACTCTTATATCTTCAGCTATTTGTTAGTTGACTTGGAAATACAAGCACTGACATACTGATGCCACCTTGTAAGTGTAAACTATCACTATTAGTCCAAGGCATCAACTGAAGTACACATCAATTTGACTCACAGCACCCTTGCTAAAATATTGTTACTGGGGTCTTCAGGTGACATCGACTTCACCAATGTTGAAAATTTTTCCAGAACTTTAAGAAAATATTGGTGTTTATATCAGTGACCTCTTGGCAAATGCCAGATTTCACTCCCTTTTGGGGGGGAAAGAAAAAAAAAAAAGAAAAAAAATCAGGACAAATAAACATCACAGGTGATAAAACTTGCTGAAAAAAAGCACTAGAAAAACTGAAACCTAGCATTAAAAACTGAAAAGTTTTCAGCTGTTGATTATGAAAAGGTAATTCTCTTCCTACTTAGGAGCAAGCTCAGATGATTGTTCTCTTTTTTCTTGCTAACAGAACTTTCACCAAGATTTGCAACATTATTGGTAAATTGAAGAACAGAAAGATTTGAGCTCTTAAAAACTTTGAAAAGATGGATAATAGGGTAAAAAGCACATTACTGTAGCATAACATGGTCGTGATATGTTTCTTTAATGGACGACCCAATGTCTCTCATGGCTTAACAAAGAAAGAAACAGTTATCCGTGACAAATAAATTCCAGTTGTTTTCTCTTCTTCCTATTCCACTGCACTGGTGTGTGTTCCTATTCTAGTGCACTGGTATTCACTGCCCCTGAATGGTGGCTCTTGTAGACTGTGATTGCAACATGTATTGTGGTATAAATAACAAATACATAGTTTTAGTTCACCAAATCTGAGTCTTTGGTAGTTAGTGCATATAATTCAGCAGCCTCCCAAAATATTGGCAAATTTCTCCTACTCCTCTGCAATAAACCCATTTACCAGTTTCATGTGAGCTCTTCAAAGCAGGCTTTGTTTGCAAAAACCAAGATTTTTCACTGTCTAAAATGAAAATCCAAGAAATCTCATCAGACAAAAAACTGATAAGGCTTTTCGAGGTTGTAGCGTAACATCTCTGTAATATGCTGCAGAACAAACTGATGGCTTTGCATTTATAAACAAAGTGATCTGCAGGTCATCACTGAATTTAGAAATGCCAGTGCTGTTAATTTATCATTACAATTCAAAAGTCAGAGTAATGCACTAAAAATTCAACATTCATGAATGTTTTTCACCACTCTTCTGCATCATGTAAGATGGCCACAGCAGCCACAGTTTTAGAAATGCACTGCAGCACTAAAGAGAGAAAAAAATATTAGAAATTAGTATCCAAAGCATTTCCAATACCTCACTTAGAATTATCAAATATAGACTTTATTTTCACAGCCATGTATTATATAAAATGCCTATGCCTCTTCTTTATAGTAAAGATGATAATTATAACTGCACTAAAGAACCATTTTTCAGCCTCTGCATGCATCAGAAGGAAAGCAGTTATAAGGGAATGAAGTATTACTGCCTCATGTCGAACCCTGGTGTATGAATTTAAACTAACTACTTTACTTATATTAATCAGGGCATATTCTTATCTACACAATATAAAATAAAGTAAATACATTTCATATGAAAGTATGACCTGAAGTACAGTTCCTATGGAAGATATTCTACTATAGCCCTATTATGGGACCAACTGTGCCTTTGCATTAACTTCATGGCAACTAGAATGGCTGATCCCAAAACAGCACACAACTGTACACATTCTCAGCACACCCCGGTACCTGGCTACTCCATGAGATTTTATAAATTTTGGTTTTCTTTAATTCCCAATGTTTTAAATAACAGACAGCAAGCATTATTATTTCTGCAATGAAAACCTGCTATTGTCAGCTACCAGCATGACGGCAACACAAGAGCTCAAATACGACATTCTTTTCCACTGTTTTACTTCCTCACACCTAACTGATTTATAGATGCTTTGCTTTGCTTTTGAAAAGAAAGGCATGGGTCACAGAAGGAAAATTGTATGTTCTTGGGGTAATAACAATTACCAGCCTGGTTTTGCCATTGCTGCCATGACCTCTAGGAGTTTTCAGACGGCTTTTTTAGTACACAACTACTGTTAGTACTGATATGTAAAGAGATGAAAGAAATACACAGGTAAAAAAGATTAAATATCAGCATCATCTTCTCAGCTTTCACTGGGAGCTTAAAAACAGCAGCAACTGTATCTGTATGAGAAACTCAAAGACAATCCTACCAAAAAAGACCAAATGCTGGTGTCTACGACACCAGGCCTTTTTTTTATACCCCACCAAATACTAAACCATAAATCAGCTGACATAAGGCAACAAAAAGTGCAGGTTTTCTCAACCTCCCTTCACAGAGACACTAAATTGACAAAGAATATTTTCTTCTATAAAATCTCAACTAACAAAACTGGGAGGACTTACAGCTGGCTAAATGTGGGATTTTGATCATGCTTCTCAGATCTTCATGGGGAAAATACATATTACTCCTCAAACACATACAGAACTTTAAGCAACAACACTGCAGAAAATTACCCAGAGACCAGGTGGTATGATGGCCTTTTGTTGTGCAAGCACATTTGTGATTTGCAGCATTTTTATCATGACTTTGCCCAAGGTAAACCATAAGCAATGTACTAGTTTGTCTACAGGGATATGGATCCCAACACAAATACAGACACCTCCTTCCTACATGACACAAATGAGGAAGGGTGGGACTCTCTTTGATCAGTACTGTTCTGATTCTAAGACTTCATGTGCTGGTCACTCAAACATCCAGTTTCCAGCAGTCACAGGTTGCCTTTCAGATGAGAAAATGTCTTGGGTTATGTAACCAAACAAAAAAACGTATATTCTATTTCATCTGTAGAAAGCAGTTGGGAGATGATTTCTTTTTTTCTTTTATCTCTTGTAGTTCCAGGAGGAGGAGGGTGGATGCCTTCTGATAATAGACCAGCTGTTAAAACCAGGTGGGGAAATGTTCCTTATCTCTTTCATCAACTTTGTCCACCCTTGGGGGGATATCTTCTGTTAATGGGCCATTAAGGCTCACCAATGACAGGACACATTACATCATCCCATTGTGAGATGCACCACCCAGTGGGGAGGAGCCAACTATTCCCTGCTCAGATAAAAATGGGGACACAGGGACCCCAGATATCCTCTTTTCCACAGGATTCTCAGAGGAAGACCAGACTCATCTCATCACCACTGAACCTGTCTACAGGATCATCTCTACTCCAACAGAACCACATCTGTCACTCCAGGAGGACGTACTTGGACTGCTTCCAATACCCTGGCCAACAGGTGTTGGAATCAGGTCGTATCTCTGACTCTGTCAGGGGTTTCTAGGACTTTTGTTTGTTTACTTGTTTGTTTGTTTGTTTTGTACAACTGCATTTGCATTTTTAATATTCCTAGTAAAGAACTGTTATTCCTATTCCCACATTTTTGCCTGAAAGCTCCTAATTGCAAAATTGTAATAAATTGGAGGGAGGAGGTTTTACATTCTCCATTCCAAGGGAAACTTCTGTTTTCCCTGACAGATACCTGTCTTTCGAAACCAAGACAGAAAATCACATGCAAAAATCCAGAATCAGGACTTTTCTGATAATATTTCAAAGAATGAACCAAAGGTGATAACTCTCTAATTGTGAGACCATTACTGTGGGAACATATTAGCTTACACCAATCAGTGGCTCACCTCAGCTGGAAAACAAACCCAGTGGTTTGTCTGGGATGTTCACTAGGGATTTGTACTGAGATTCGATGCTAGGGAATATGCTGACCCTAACTGGAAGGAAACGGAAGAGGTCATTACCCAGGAAATGAGAAGGCTGAGATACTCAATGCCTTTGTGGCATGGTCTTCACTAGCAAATGCTCCAGTCAGACCCCTCAACTTGCAGAAGGCAAAGCAGGAATTTGGAGAATGAAAAACTACCCACAGTAGAAGATCAAGTAAAAAATATGTAAGGAACCTGAAGGTCCACAGGACCTGATGAGAGGCATTTGCAGGTTCTAAATGAGGCAGAGGAAGTGGTTAAGTCACTATCCACAGCAGGTCAGTGAGGTTCCCACTGAAAAAGTGGAAACAACCCCCATTTTTGAAAAGGAAAATTAAAAGGAGCATCTCACATTCTGAAGACAGGCTGAGATATTTAGGATTGTTAAGCCCAAGAGTAGAAGAGGCTTTGTGAAGACCTTACAGCACCTTTGAGTACCTAAAGGGGATTAAAGAGAGCTGAGAGGGAAAGTAGTTACAGAACAAGGGGGAATGGCTTTAAATTGTAAGAGAGTAGGTTTGTATTAGATATTAGAAAGAAATCCTTCACTGTCTAAAACAACTTGCCAAGAAGAGCTGTGGATGCTCCATCTCTGGAAGTATTCAGGGACAGGTTGGATGAGGCTTTGAGAAATCTGGTCTAGCGGAGGATGTCCTTCTCCACAGCTTGGAACCAAATGATCTTTAAGGTCCCTTCCAACCCAAACCACTCAGCGATTCCACGGTTGTTATAGTACTTTCCTCTTCTGTAGAAGTTTTTTCATTAGCAGCTGGATGCAATCATTTATTGGTGTCTAGATCAGGCTTCCTAAAGCAGTCAGTGGGGAAGATGAAAAAACTTAGATAACCAACCAAGAAAATGACTCAGTTTGGAGGGTTCTTACATAAACACTCAACCAGCAGAGGTTCTTAGCTCCAAGCTTTAAGGAAGTGTGGGCATATTATTTCATTTTGGGCTGCACATGTTTCTTCCAGAATTTGCCTTCCCATTGATCTTAATGTGATCCGGTCTCTCTCTTATGTATTATTTTACTAAGTTTCTTTGGAAACTAGGCACTTTTATAGTTAGCTTTCTTGGGCCAAATTGTAATGGGCAAAACTTCCACTGACTTTAAAATTGAACAACAGGATTACTTTTCCAAATTACAACAAATTTAGTCATACAGATTCTTTTCCTTATTTCTTTTTTCCCATCCTCAGCTTCTGTACAGAATATGGGTGGACTCCCTCATCCTCTTCAATGGGACCAAAACTGTTCATAGAATTAACATTTTATGTCAAGTGTTATGGGAAAACCACACTAAGACTGTACAGAAAAAGAACAGTTATTTACAGTGGGCACATGGACAATGCACACAGCAAAGCAGGGAATTTCATCAGGTAGACATCTATCTGCAATGAATCTGCTTCAGACTTAAAGAAAAAGTTTGCCTTCTCCTATTCTGCTATGAACTGAAATTTAAAACATCAGAAAAATCAGACTTTTAACATCTTCCAAGTGCTGTACCACAATGTCACATAGTGACTGGCTCACAGCAACTTAGGGACTCGTAGAGCTGTAAAAATAGGTAAAAAGAAATGTAAGGATTGGAGGAAGAAGTTTGTTACAATCAGTTCTTTCTCTCCAACAGAAAATCCAGATCTGACATGTGTTACATGCACTACTTTGCTAGAAATCTCTTCCAGAACACAAATTGCTATCTCATCCTTGAACTTAAACCCACAGCTACTCCTTGGCTGGTAAACAAAGACTGACTGACTGGGAGCTCCTAAAGTAGCAGGTATGCAACCCTAGACACTTGTGAAATGAGTGCTGTAACAGTAGCAATGGCTTGAAATAAGAGAATGTTTCACAGATGACACAATGTGTTTATAGATGTAATGGATCAATACTAATCTTTTAAATGAAGATTCGATGTCTTTCCATAACATACTCACCCACTCTTACAGGGTTTAGAATAGTGACTACTGGGCAGACTGCATGGCCTGTATTATGCAACAGGGCAGACATGGTCACAGCCATTTCTCTGGCCTCAAAATTACTGAAATGCTGGCAACTACACTCAGAAATATCTGGAAAATGGTGACGCAGAGGAGAGAAGACTGGTGCTTGGGAGTGGGCCAAAAGCTTAACAAGCCACTGAAAATCATCTTTAGTACATTTTGGTCTCACATTTCCATAGGGGTTAGGCCTAGGAGACACATGCAGATTTGTTTAGAGACTGTTTGTTGCAGCTGAATTGTTTCCAGGATCCAGTTAGAAGTATTTGAAAAACTGTTTCATGAACTAAGAATAGAAATCAATCTAAGCAGCTACAATAAGGAACATTTTTTCAGGTTCCTGTAAAACAGCTCTGGGCACTCTCGCCTTCATCTGGCCACTTGCTTCAGCAATCGGTCATACCAGGCCCTCTCAACTCTAATCCCACACCAAAATTTATCACAGCACACTAAAAAAAAGTCTGATTTTTAATAATGAATTTTGGCTTGTGGACAGTAGTTAATTTTACATATTCAGCTGTAGTTGCTAAATATTAAGAAGATAATACAGAAATATAATACATAGTTTATGTAATGCAGTGCTATTAACAAATGTGTTACTATAAGTAGACATAACAGAAATATTACACATGAAAAATAAAATCCTTCCTGCAATTTCCAGTCTTCTGGCAAATGAAATTGCCAGACAAAACTGCTTTTGTCAATTCCCATATAGCTTTCACCCACACTTTAGTCTCTGCTCATTTGCTTGCCATGTACCATAACTTTGAGTCTTTTAAACAACTTCATTGTATTTTCATCTTCAGAGCTCTCTCTTAATAATATAAAGGCCTCAGTAAAACTGTGCCTAGGCAAACTCTTCTGTCAATGAACACCTCTGGTTGTGTATTGAAGTTTTTACCCTTCTTGTAAGCTGTTTGTGGCTGTCCTTCGTACTCTGATGTCCAAGCTATAGCCACTGAAACCCACCAAGTCTAAATGACTCAAAATATTTTAAAAATCCCATTTGGATCCCTCATCATATTTAAGCTTTGAAATACCTTCGGACAATTTGAGCCAGAGTACTTGTATCCTAACTAGCTGCAAATCCTCACAGAAATGTGCAAAAATTAATAGGGAAACTTCCATTTAATAGTGCTTCTGTAACCTGAGAATTTACTATTTATATGTGATCATCTAACATTTCCAGCAAGATCAGTATGAGCTGTGGAGGCTAAAACTCTCATTGGTTTGCAGTACCAGCTGCCACACACAGAAGCCTTGTCTGTTCAAAGTCAGTGAAAAGGCTGCTTTTGAAAGAACACCAGTTTGTTAAGAATGTCAGAGATGTCAGAAAATCTTACAGTTTAATTAGGTTGAAGCAAACTGGAGTCTCTGCAAATTCTCTCACAAATGTTTGGCCAAACAGTGAAGCACTACAGATAATTGCTATTTACAATCCTGTAACCAAAGGATAGCCATTTACACTGAATAGCTAAAACACCTCCATGAAACAAGGAATTTAGAAAATGAGCAATTTCCATTAACTGTTACATTTCAATATAAGATACAAAGATTAATTTCTAAGTGATAAGTGCCATGTAGAAATTACTGCTTGAAGAAATTGTTTCTTTTATACAAAACTCACAGTTTTAACCTACTATCTGATCCAGGCTGATTAATTGTTACTGCTGGAGGCTAGATATAAAATCAGCACAAACTAATACTACCAGGTTTAAACATCTGAATTTTAAGTGCTCATGTTAGATCCACCAGTGTTTCTTTAATTTGTCAGATCACTCCAAATTAGTAAGTGTTTCTGTCCCATCTCTCAGGGCTCCTCCAATGAGCTGGAATAAATTAGCCTGTAGGTGTCCCTGCCCATGGCAGTGAGGATGGAACCAGAGGATCTTTACAAGCACTTCCAACCCAGGCCATTCTGTGATTCTATTTGCTTCTTATAGAATGCATGACATCAAATAAGAAAAGAGTAAAAATCTTAAAGGTAGATGCATATTTGCTGCTTCTTCAGTACAATGAACCCTTATCATAAGTTTGTAATCAGACTTCTAATGCTTGATTAATCCTTGAATCAGGTGATAAATTTCAAAACAAATTCCTCCTGCTACTCTCTTCTAAAGTAGAACTTGAAAAATAGAAAGGCTTTTTAGAAAATGTGTATTATGTAAAAATGTAAAATACTTTTCCCCTGTAAGAGCCTTGAATTCTTCTGGTACTGCTTTCAAGGAAAAATGAGCAAAGCCTCAGACTGATCAATTTCTTCAGAAAAATTTTACAGGGAATGAAAATGACACCAAACAGTGTGCGTAACTGGAAAGGATAAAATCAAGGGGGATTCTTAACTCTACCTCAGAGACTTCAGTCACCTCCAAACCTTGAAAAATTTGTGCACCAAAATATGTAAATTACTGAAGACATTTTAGCGGAAGGCTGGCAAAAAGCTGCCTGTTTTTTCACCTGCATTAATAAAGGCCCAGTCTAGTATTTTGGCTCCGATAGGTACTTTTCACTGCTGCAAGTAATCCCCATTAGTTGAGGTCACTTATCAATTCAAACAAGATACCAGCAAAGAAATCTTATGATTCTAAAAGAATTGTATTGAAGACAAAATGGAGAAAAATTAGTGTTTCCCTCAAATAAATAAAACATCTTGTACCTAGATGAGTTATAAAATTAAATGTATTGTTCCATAATGGACAGATATGTATTAAATAAATTTAGCAATCCCAGCCCTGCAAGAATTTTCTTTTTCTTTGTATACACATATTTCTCTGTCAGATTTGACTGTGATTTCTGCTAGCTGGTTTAGAAGAGCTAGCCTTCTCTTACCCTTCCTCACAGCTGGAAGAGCTGCATGAGTGCATCTTTCCCTCCATAAGATTTAAGAATCTACCTTTTAACAGATTGCAACATTTTAAAGTCATCAAGGTGGGCAAATAAATGTGCTAAGAAGGAATAGCATCTAAACTGATAATATGCTGTCAGATTATGGTGAGGTATTTCAACACAGGTGTTGGCACTAAGGGAGTCATGAGGAACTACAACACAGCACTGCAGCCCAACACTTCATGTCGAGTCTGTTGGTGATCAGCTAGTTAAAGTCTTGCATCACATGACATGACACTAAACAGAACACAAGAGCAATGATCCTACAAGAACATATCTGGGGCTCAATGACACTTTAGCAGGTGTGGGGACAGCTGGCTTGGGGCTAATCTGCCTCCACAGCAGTCTCCAGAAACAGCATCAGCACAGCTTCAAATGCAGGAAAATGTTCTGCTTCAGGATAGCTCGTACCATACCAGCTCTAGTTCACTTGAGTCTTGTTTTCTGAAGTGCTGAACACCTGCAATTTCCTCTGATTTCAGTTGGTGTAGAGGGTACTCAACGCTTCTGAAAACCAGGCATTACGCATGAGCAGACATGGTCTTAAGAAGTAGATGCTCCACAAAGCAAAAAATACCACCAAGTTCACAAACCCTGTGAGTTTTCTCCAGATCAGAATTTAAAGTGTGCAGCTTTACAGAGGGATGTTTAAATATCCCCAGTAACTATGGAACAGGAAAAGAGATTAGAGAATAATAATGGCACACTCACTACTGTCAGACTTGCAGTATTTTACACATCCGAACATAATGGAGGGTGCTCACTCTCTCCATGCTAGCTGGCAGGCAAACATATGACAGCAGGTTAAATAGGACAAATCACTTGAAATTTAGATAGGGCAATTTCACGTGAGGTGAATTTTTGAAACAGTGTCACCTTACCAAAAAAAGGGAAATCAGATGAGGAACTGCATTGCTGTCAGGAGAGAGAACAGCATTATTCTAAAAGCGTTATTGCTTTAGTGGTTTCACAGAAAAGAAATTACCTAGGGAACATTTGCTTTAAAAGCACAGAAATATAGATTAAATGCAATACCAGCTGGTATTAAATAGCCCATTGGTTAGCTGTCATTAAAGTGGATTATTTTGCATACTATTTGAGTTAAAAGTCGGGTGTCTCTGTGCGCACATGGCCTTACTGCAGGGCTTAAGAGCTACAGCTTAGCCCTCTGCAAGTGGCAACAAGATACAGAAGGTTTTCTATTTTCTGGAATGGAAACATTTTATATGCACTAGGGGAGAACTATTAAAACCGAGACTAACTCTTACATGATAAATTCTGTCAGGTTGCACCACTTTTTTGAGTCCACTTTCTTCATCATCTCTTCAAAGGATTTTCCACAGGTAGGCAACTTTTCTAACATGAGAGATTCATTGCAGAGCTCAGTCTGTTGACATGCACCTAGGAAACATCAGAAGCACCTTTAATCACAAACACTGAAATAGAAGCACAAACATCACTCAAATTTGTTCACACAGTCCAACTTACAACTTAAATTCTCATAAGCTTAGCATTTAATTTTCTAAGTAATTTCAGAAAATAGACAAAATATGTATTTACACAAATATGTTAAAAACATAACTTTCTATAAAAACCTAAAGGTTACCATATATAATACTGCCTTTTTAACCTAGCATAGAGGAACTTATCTAATCACTTTTCTAATCTTACTTAGCTACTACTCATACTAACACATTACCACCCATCTGCATTTTCATTTTTAGTGAAAAGCCATCTGGATCTTCTAAACCCAAAATTTCAGTGTAGAAAGCACTTTTCAAGCTTACACAGATGCATCACATTCAACTAACTATATTACTGTGAAATTACTTTAACATTGGAAATATTTGTATGTCTTACCAGCTAAATGGTGTGAATTTCCACAAACACACCTTTTTCTTTAATATAGTCACTAAAGGAATTGTCTAGAGATCAAGTTCTATGAGCAGCAGATGATGGACCTTTGGGTTTAGTGTGGAGAAAAGGAGGCTCGGGAGACCTTATTGCTCTCTACAACTTCCTGAAAGGAGTCTGTATCCAGGCGAGGTTTGGTTTCTCCTCCCAAGTAAAAAAAGACTGAACAGCTCCAAGTTGTGCCAGTGGAGGATTATATTGGATATTAAGAAAAATTTCTTCACCAAAAGAGGTGGAACAGGCTACCCAGGGAGGTAGTTAAGCCACCATCCCTGAAGGTATTTAAAAGATGTGTAGATGGGGAACTTAGGAACAAATTTCAGTGGTGGACTTGGCAGTGTTGGAGTAACAGTTGGACTCAATGATCAGAGGTCTTTTCCAACATAAACAATTCTATAATTCTATGAATTATCTACAATTATCAAATGCTGAAATTACAGCATAGAGCTACTTGCAAAAAAGGAGTTAACCTTGAGCAAGCCTGTACTTTTCAACCTATGATGGCAACTCCAGTACACTTAGTCAGTCAAATGTTTTTCTTATCCAGCACATGCCTGCATTGGAGTACAAAGATAATATTTTGATATTTCTCATAAAATTGAAATTCTAAAAAAATTCTCTTCAGACTAATGTGTTTGATTTTGATAAGCCTGAAACATTTTGTTTGATGAAGCCATTAAACGTCTTGCTTTACTTCTATAGATAGCCCTATTTTGACCATTCTTCTGTAGAAAAAATGCATTAACATTGAAAGTTACCTGTAAATATATGCATATAAACATCTTTACTACAAATGTCTAAATTAAATTAGTTAGAAAAAACACTGTAATTTTTTCCCTTCACAGCAGCTCAAATCCAAGAAATGCATTTACTTGAACAAAACAGCAACCTTAACAAACTGGTGTATCAGGGAATGCCCAAGAACTCTGGAGGAACAGCTTTTTTAAGAATAAAGCCAAGGAGAATACACAATTTTCTCCTAAATAATTTTTCACTGAGAACATATTTATACCAGAGAGAGAAGGTATTTCTTTTGCTTCTATTAGGTACTTTGAAAGCAGGATCCTATCACTGCTGAAAAGAGCTGGTAGTTCTAATTTTGTGTGGTAACAGCCAAACACATTGCCTGAGGCCAACTGAAGTCAAAATCATGCAGGACTTTGCTTGGTAAGAAGTGAAGTCCTAATGGCCCCACTCATTACTATCTAATAAAGAAAACCCCAAATTCTAAGGCAAGATGACTGGTCTCAGGCTTCACATAATAACCCAGCCATCACTCAGAAGCTTGACTATCTCCATTTGAAATGAGGCATGTGATTGTAAAACAAGCTTGAGTGAAGATCATTTCACCCAGGAAGGAGCTGGCTCCTTTGGAGCCTGGGCAGGAGCACCTTGCAATTTAACTCCAGCTCTCACAGCTGACTCTTTAGCTGGTCATTCTCTCCGTGATGCCGTATGACAAATTACAATCATCTCATCTGGCCAAATAAACACTTTGCTTTCACATATTTGCCAAAAGCAGCAGGCTCAAACCAGCACAGCCTATGCTGCACCCGAAACCGTAAGTCTGCAACTTCCAAACTTCCACTTCTACAAACCACAAACCTCTCCAGGTGTATGGCTCACTCACTGGGACTTAATCCTTGCTCCCTCATCATGTCTGACTGTCAGTGCTCTTGAAGCTGACATGAAGCCTTCATCCATGTTGGCAAAAAGCCAGAACTACAATTAATCACCACTGATAGAAATGGCGAAAATTATCACATAGACGCAGCATAATTTTATTTATGGGAAGTTAACATGATAACATAGATCCTGCCTACTTAAGTGTTTCTGTCAATTCATCTGGCAGTTGCAGCAGTTACCAGTTACACTTTTCGCAGCTAGACCTGCAGATGAATGCTAAAACTGTGCAGAATTCAAAACCAGATCTGAAAATTGCATAGCTCACAACTTAAATCTGGCACTGATGCTTTGCAAAAGTTACGCAAAGCTTCTTTTTCTGGCAGGGTATTCTAAACAGCCAGATATCATTTGATTTATAACTAAATTTGACAAAGCATTAAGTTTTTCTTCCACTTTGTCACATGGGCTGACAATTTACTCTAGTCCCTTCCCAGTAGGGTGTTCGAATGGATTTTCAATGCCCTTGGTATTTTTGGCTGTCTGTATTGAAAACTTCAGTGTTTTGCAGGGTCATAGAAAAAAACCCCTCTATCAGAGTCATTTGAGCACAATTTGATGACATAAGAATTTCTGTCTAAACCCCTGACCAGAAGAGCTCAAAATCATGGACAATTTTGCATTTTCACCATCACTATTGAGAATGACCTTTACAAAACACTACAACACTCTCTGCATACAGCCAATGGACAAGACCAGATGTAAAAAATGCATGACAGCTGACTAATTGAAATGAGATAGAAGTGTTTCTCAGATGTCAACCATTAGCAAAACAGAAACAGAAGTTTGAATTTTTGAAGTAAAGCTCACCTGCGAATCCAAGCATCATTAAACCATTAACTAGGAAGGGAAAAAAAAAAAAAGAGACAAGTTAGATACCCCTACACTCTTATATAAAAGGATCAGTGCAATTACAAGACAAATAGATGATAACTACGTTTCAGAGGATAATTCCAAATATTCAAAATGCTTATTCAAATATTAGTTTCAGTTTTCTTAAAGAGTATGTCTGAATGAAATTATGAGCATTTAGATAACATTCTGTTTTTAAATTCCTTTTTATCTATCCTTTAAATGGCTGAGTCAGACTTCTTATGGGTCTATACACACCACCCTCTCCTCTAAGTTTCTAGTATTAAGGATTAGGGACAGGGCAATTTTTACCTCAAGCTTCTTAAGGGTGAAAAAGCTCAAGAAGGTAACACATACACTTAAAACATTCTGCACATTCTAATATGTAGAGAAAAAAAATCCTTTCATTGTTAAGCAAATGCAACTATAAGTAAGCGTGTACTCTCTTTGTTCAAAGCATAATGCTGTGTTTAAATCTCCACCTTTTGCACAGTGAAGTCACACATTTCAAAAAACATTACAATCAAAACCTATAAGCTTCTTATGCAGCAGTTATGCTAACACAGGTATGTTGGAAGAGCATCCAAATGGAAACAACAGAAGAGGCCACCTGATTAGTGATTTGCAATATATCCAAATGGATTAAATTAACAGAAGCCCACTGTGTTTGCACAGCTCCAGCCACACCCAGAATTTTGTAATAGCTAAGAGGGACATTGATTCAATTATTTTTAATGTCCCACAGAAAAATAAAAATTGCTGACAAATCTTACATCAGAAATTCAATGAATGATTTCACACAGATGGGTGCCTCCCTGTTTATACAATACATGGTACCTCAGTAAAATGAATAAATATATACGTAGCAGAGTGCCAGTACCAATCATTAATCTAGATCACGGTCACTGAGAAGTGCCAAGCTGTCAACTGAGTTAACTGAAAATTATTGTGTACATGCATGCAAGAAGAATTTAGATCCTTTTAAGAAACATATTTTTCTTCCAGAAGAGCATTAATCTGTCTTAGTTACTAATGAGCCAGAATGTGATGTGAAGAGCAGGAATCCACACATCAGAACATTGTCCTGCGTCCAAACACACAGGGATGAAACTCCATAATACACTCTGATGGCTGTATCTCTTTCACAAATAAAGCACTTTCTTTCCAGGCTATTAGCAGATGGACTAATAAACATACTTGATTCCCTGGGTAGGTTTTCCTTGAATCCTTATTTGAAAATGTGCCTTACTGACCGCAGAAGACTGAAGATCCCATTAAAGGCACACACTTTACAATTAACCCAAACCCACTCATTCTAATTAAACAGTGTAGAGTGCACACAGGTATCTCAGGTACTACCCCTGAAGATCACAGACTGCACCTCCAATTCTTATTCTATCAATTCCTATCAATGTGCTCTAGATCTTTCATAGTTATGGCTACAGTAATCCACACAAGACTGCAGCAATATATATAAAGAGAGGGTTTACAACTAGAAAGAACCAGACTGCCCCAAGTGTCGGTGAGGAAAGCTATGAAAAATTACATACTGAATAAAGGCTTACAGGTTAGTTAGTGCTCACAAATCCTCTTGCCCACAAGAAAATGTGTTTGTATGCATTTTTGGATTTGCTGATAACAAAGTAACACAGGATGTTTTCCACCTATTCTTAACCAAAAGAGTCTGGATACCTTCAGAGAAGGGTAAAACAGCCATTTAGATTACCATGAACCACCCCTCTATTTTCTTTCCTCTGAGATACTGAACTCATAACAAAAATTTAATTAGGAGACTACGCATGTTGGCCGTGATAGTTTACCCAAAAACTTTCCAGTAGCTCTTTTAAGATGGGGCAAGGTTAGCTTTTTTCTTGAAAGGCTCATTCCCTCATCAGAAGATGCAGAGAAGCGGCAAAATGGGTCAGTGTTGAAAGGTGTTACCAAGACCCCAAGATAAAACAGTTGGCATACACTCCCACCAGCTAACATTTAGGGAGAGAAAAGGAGGTTCAGATTAACCGTATTAGCTGCCTGAACTGGCTACTCACTTTTTTTTCTCCATACACGGTAACAGCATGTGCTATCATCCCCAGCATCAGCTGAATCGGATGGGAACAACCAGGCTAGAGCCAGAGCAGGAGGTGAAGCAAAGTATCATCAAATGAAGGATGAGGAAAAATAGGTTTGAAGGGCTTTTGGAAAGAAAAAGCGGTGATAAACAAAGTAGGAGAGAGTAATGGAAAATAAGAAAACTGAGGGAAAAAACCTAATTTTTTTATTCAGAACTTTCTTCAAGATCTTGTATATGAAAAATCTCATCTAGACCTTCCTAGAATCTCTTATTATCTACTCTCTACACTCCTTTTGCAAAAAGACATCATTCTGACACTAAAAACGGGAGTTCAAAATGAGATTCGCAGCCATATGTAAATACACAACTGGGATACACAACATGGTAACTATCCTGTAATATTGTCAAGTATATAAGCTTTTTCTGTGAAATGGAAAAACATTTCTCAATGTTTGTTTTCTTTTTCTATACTATTATTATTAACTGATATTTTTCCAGAGGCTTAAAATAAGCAGTAAATGTCTGCCTTGTAACTACTTCAATAAATTTGAAGCAGCATATGAATTGCAGCGTTTTCTCCCTACTCCACCTTTCTCCAAACATGTTTTATGAACAATTCTGAAAATCTAAATATGTGAGTGAAATGTCAAAATTTTTCCTTGTCTGAGAGTTTCTTCAAGATGCCATTACTGACAATATAGTAAGATATTTTGAGTGGCTCCCATACTTTCTCAGAATAATTCTTATTTTAACAGATAAAACTGCTGTATGCACCTTTTAACCAGCAATTACAGCAGTGTAATACTGTGCATATTCTTCAAAACTTGTGATTTTTATTCAAAACCTCATTTTTATCAATCATAATTTTCATAAGCAAAAAGAACATATAATGCACAGATACTTCAGGGTATCTAATGCAAAAGAAATTCCCTCTGGAAATTACTTCTCCTTTGCTCTCACACAATGTCAAGAGGCATTCTGCTACATCAAAAACCCCACTGTTTACAATGGCATAGAGTTTCTTTATTATCTGTTTCCTGGGCATTCATGATTTTAAGAGATTAATTTCACTAACATCTGTCTGAAGACAGAAAGGCAAGATGAGCTAATACAAGCGTCAAACAGTTGCCTTCCAAAGCCTTTTCTAAAACTCTTCCCTTGAGGTCAAGTCAAATACACACAGCCAAAACATGACACAGTCTGAATAGGCTAACAAATCCAATACCTTGATGGGAAAGCCCAGAGCCCACTATAAAAGTGGAAGAAAAGGAAAAAAAAAATACTATTGGTACAGAAACTAAACCACCTGTGACTCTTTAAATAACTCTCTGCACGACATACATGGCTCAGAAGGTCATCTTTTGTTCTCAGCTACCAACTGTCCTTTTGACACTTCTTCGTAAGAGGAATGGGGAGAGAGGGACAGGGACAGGACACATGAGCAACATCACATAATGTGAAAGCAACCAAGGAAATGAGGCAACTGAAGTTCACAGACACAGCCAATGACAGGAACTCAACACAAAGGAAGGATGCCAGGAATAAACAGAAACTTGCAATAAATATAGTACTTGAAAGAAGTGTTATGCTTGCATTCAAAATTGGCCCTGAAAAAATGTGTCTCAGAGTATGGAGTGGCAGTAGCAAGGTAAATCTGTTGGCAGAGTACACTCATCTATCTCCAGGTTCAAGAACTTTTCTTGAGAGCTAGCATAACATGAAACTCAGTTTTGCATTATCTCCTGCTTTGATGCTGAATCCTTTTTAATGTTCTTTTTATCCCCTTGTGTCAATGGTATGAAAGATGCATATATAGCCATAGAAATATAACATCTAAAACTAAAAGGGCAGCTCAATGCTTACTTTATCACAGTTTGAGGAACTACATTATTGTTTTTAAATTGTGAAGGTAATTTCAAACTATTAACTATTTTGGACACTGGAGACTTTTTCCTGCAGAGCAAAAAAACCATGAAAGGAAGCAAATTAAACCTTTTCATTTCATCAATAGAAATCAACAGGGAATGTGTCTGAGGGCATCAACTGTTCCAACCCATGCTGGTACAGAACTCCCCAGCTTTCCAGAGACTGCAAGGAAATGTGACCATTATTCTAAACTCATGCTTCAACTGAGAATCTTTCAGCGTAACAGTACAAATTATTGTCCTTTATACTTTTTTGAAGGTCTCAAATCAGTGCTGGCAGCATATTAATAATGCACCTCAATTTCTGAACAGTTTGTCTACTTCCAGAAGTGTGCTGGATGGGTTTTCTACTACTTTGATACTGGTATGCTCTATTTAAATAAATATATAACCAGTATTTTTAATAAAATATTTCTTTCTCTATTAATAATTAACCGTATATCAAATAAATAATTAAATTAAACACACTAGTTCAACAACTAACTTGTGAAGGTGTTTCTTAGCTGTACACTAAGATCTGTATTGTACTTGAAGTTGCATGGCTCAGCCTGAAATATAACAATGTTTTCTTCAAGCCTCTTCTGTCCCATTACATTTTTGATGAAGTACTATGTAACTGAAATGTAAAATACTTTTTTAATAACCACTGACTTTCAGACTGCGAATAAACTAAATATCCCAAGAGTGGAATCAATTGCTTGAAGTAAACTTTTTTCACACTTTTACAAAATTAGCGTACACAAATGTAATCCTTTACTCGAGATCCATCCTTCCAGAAAGTAAAACTGAGGAAGGGTAAGAGGAATACATTTGCTCCTAGACTAGAAGGAAATCTGTGGCATTAGAAATGGTTTAAAGATGACATTCAGCAACAAGCGCAGCATCACCAGCAGGTCCGGGGGGTGTGATCGTCCCACTCTGTGCTGCTGTGGCCTCACCTCAAGTCCTGTGTGCTGCTTTGAGCATCACAAAATAAAAAAAAAATACATTAAGCTATTAGAAAGCATCCAAAGGACAGCTGCAAAGATCACAGAACTACTTAGACTGCAAAGGACCTCTGAGATTACTGAGTCCAACCTATGATCTTGTCAACAAAACCAGAGCATTAAGTCCCACATCCACTCTTTTCCCAAACTCTTCCAGGGATGGTGACTCACTCCACCATCTCCCAAGCAGCCCATTCCAGTATCAAATCACCCTTTCTGTGAAGAAATTCTGCCTGATATCCAACCTAAACCTCCCCGGTGCAGCTGAAGTCTCTGTCCTCTTGTCCTGTCAATGATTGCCTGAAAGAAGAGCCTGACCTGCAACTGGCTACATCCTCCTTTCAGGTATTTGTAGAGAGTGATAAGGTCTCCACTGAGCCTCCCTTTCTCCAGGCTAAAAACCCCAGCTCCTTCAGGCACTCTTCACAGGACTTACCCTTTAGACCCGTCATCACTCCCACTGCCCTCCTCTGTACTCATTCTAGCACTTCAATGTTCTTCTTGAAGTGAGAGGCCCAAAACTGCACACAGTACTAAAGGTGTGGCCACAACAGTGCTGAATACAGCGGGAGAATCACTTTCCTACTCCTGCTGGCTACATTACTTCTGATACAGGCCAGGATGCCATTGGCCTTCTCAGACATCCTGGCTCATGTTCAGCTGCTGACCAGCACCCCCAAGTCCTTTTTCAATAGGCAGTTTTCCAACCACTCTGCCCCTACCCTGCAGCGCTGCATGAGATTATTGGGGCCAAAGTGTAGGACACTTGGCTTTGTCAAACCTCAGACCTAGTCACCAGGCCTGTCCAGATTCCTCTGCAAAGCCTTTCTATCCTCCAGCAGATGGACATTTGCATCCAACTTGGTATCATCCACAAATTCACACAATATAGACTTGATCCCCTGATCCAGATCATCATTAAAAATAATAAACTGGGCCCAACAATGATCCCTGGGGAATCCCACTAGAACCAGACACCAACTGGCTGCAACGCTGTTCACCACCATTTTCTTGGCCCATCCATCCAGCCAGTTCATAAGCCAGCAAAGAGTGCTCCTGTCCAAGCTGTGGGCTGCCAGTTTCTCCGTGAGTATGTAGAAAGGAGTCAGTGTCAAAGGTTTTGCTGAAGTCCAGATGGTGAAGGGGGAAGTCATACAAGGAGCTACTTAGGTCACTTGCCTTGTTCAGCCTGGAGGAGACTGGGAAGAGACCTCATTGTGGTCTGCAACTTCCTCATGAGTGGAAGCAGAAGGCCTGGCACTGATCTCTTCTCTGTGGTGCCCAGTGACAGTACCTGAGGGAATGGCCTGAAGTTGTGTCAGGGGAGGTTTAGGTTGGTTACTAGGAAAAGTTCATTACCTAGTGGATGACTGGGCACTGGAACAGGCTCCCCGAGGAAGTGGTCACAGCACCAAGCCTGGTGTTCAAGAGAGTTGAACTCAAAAGAGTTCAAGAAGCATTTGGACAATACCCTGAGATAAATGGTGTGATTCTTGGGGTTGTCCTATGCAAAGCCAGGATCTGGACTTCAATGAGCCTTGTGGGTCCCTTCCAACTCAGGCTGTTCTATGATTCTATGATACAAGGTGGAAGGAAGAGAGTTGCAGATGATCACACACACCAGGAGGTGCCTACGGTCAGCAGAGGCAAGTACAACATTCCTAATAAATCCAAATTCACTGAACTGACTTCTGTGTGGGTTACCTAGGACTAAGGCAAAGACTGTAATTCACCATGTATCTATGGGCCTGCCAAAGGCTTTGTGCTCCTTGTTTCCATCTAACCTCTGCCTGCAAGACCTGGTCTTCTGAGCCTTGGCATACAGTAGTTGTCACAGAAGTGTGTAACATCTAGAACAACCAGACCATAGCTCTTCCTGATTCATGACTCAAGATAAATACACTTCCAGCAAATGTGTTGATAAGGATGAAATAGAAAAGCGTTATAAATATGACTGCTTAGATTTTGGGAACATGAAACCTACAAGCAAGATGGAAATGAAGGCAAGCTTTGACATGTAAGATACCAAGCCATCAGCTACTGAACAATAGTGTAGCTAGCAAAAGGCAATTCCCCTTGATTAAAGAAGACCCTCCTGCTTGCCAAAGGTGGCAGAGAGGAAAATGGTAATCCTATAGGCTGTATGTAAATGCTATAAGATTTGTATCTTGCAATGGAGTGGTTAATGTAAATCAGAATATTCAGCACAGAAGATTTACTGTACTGTAACAAGAACTTTGCTCTCTTTCTGGCCTGCTTCTAGCTGTGCCTAGCAGCTCTAAGCAGTGCCCTTGCACCCATGCCTTATGCAATAAACCATGTGTTCACAGAGCTGCCTTGTTTCCAGAGATATTTTGTCTACGTTCCAGCCATCTCGTGTATCTTCTACACAAATGGAAGTGGAAAATCTTTTTTTCACCCCCTAAATATCTCTACTTCTTCAGGTTCACTATAGCCTTGTGAGGTACTACTACTGAAGCCTCCATTTTACATGAACTATGGAAATAATGACAGAACTAGTAAGAAATCAGTCTAAGCAGAAACCAGTAGCAGTCTTAAGTACAGTGTGAGCCAGCAACAGTCTGGTGCCAGTACCTATTTCACCAGTACCTCCTCTCAGAAAATGTTACCAAAGCAACTGAAGAACATAATCTCTCTGCCCAAAAGATAGTTGTGAAATGTATCAGCTGTGCAATTTATGCAAAAAGTACATCAACTAATGAGACAGCATAATTCTGATTCACTGCCCTCAACAGTGAGCTCGCAATTACTGTTGAGGGACACACTCACCGCAGACCACATGAGAAATGTGACAGCCCCTGAAATTGGCCATCTGCATCCAGGATCTCATCTTAACACTGTTATCACCTGATAATACATATTTGACCTAATGGCTACTCATTATTGCAACCTAGATGTCTGTCATTAGTTGAAAAGTCAGGAAAACACAAAAGAGAATGTGACGTGATGTAAGGTTTCCCTACAATAAGGAAAAAAAGGCAGCACAATACAGACTTTATTCCATACCTAACCACCTGTGAAAGAGTGTGAAACACCAGTCACGCAAGGCCAGTGAGGCTCCAGTGGGGTAGCCTGAAAGAGAAGTCAGTCATTTTTTTTTTTTTTTAATAACTTTGGGAAGGGGAAATGACCCGTGAGGATTTCACAGACAAGGGTCACTTCACACTCCCTCCTGAGGAAGTGTTTAAAACCATGGGATACTTGAAGACATTTAAAGTGCCTTCTTCCCTTGACAGAAGAACATTTAAATCAAGATACTACCATCATAGAAGGCCTGGGAAAAAATATTTTTTCCTTTTCTGACCAGATGATAAAAATTCCCACCCTGTACATCCACCTTCTCTTGATGCTGCATGTACTCCTCTCACAGGTTCCTAATGCTGTTACATACCATGTTGAGGCATTATATCAACATGAGTCAAGTGAAGTCATGTTTTCTTTCAGTTCTATGCTGATTCTGAAATATTAAGTTGGCTTGCCCATCCAAATGTGGGGCTTTTTCTTCAGCCGCCCAGCTTGACTACCAGGGTTCCAGAGCCCTGGATACATGATCACAGAATGTTTTAAATGACATGTTGCCATGAATAACTCACAAGAACAATGAAACACCAAAAATATTTCAGAGCTTCACATGTCTAGTTATACTACTGTATATATACCTGCTCATAGTACATGTGAGTAGCTTTTTACAACACCACCCTTGCTACAAGGAATAAACACTGAAAACAGATCCTTGCATGGCAGCAGGATCCCTGGACATCATAATTTTTCCTAGGTGTATAGGTATATAGAAAACAGCAAAGCAACAGATTCTGGCATAGGAAATTACGTAGGCCAATCTACGGGAGTAAATCATTCCACCGGGTGCCTATCAAGCCACTCTATTACAGCCCTTCTCAGCTGGACAGGAAGACAGAAAATATAAAGAAAAGTTCATGGGTAAAGGACAGGGAGAAATCACTTAACAGCTACCATCATGGCCAAGAGGCTCAACGTGGTAAAATTAATTCCATTTATTGACAATTAAAATCCGTGCAGGGTAACGAGAAATAAAACCAATTCCTAACATACCTTTCCCCTACCTCTCTCTTGTTCCCAAGCTTAATTTCACCTCTAATTTTTCTACTTCCTCCTGCTGGAACAGTGCAGGGGGATGAGGAATGGAGGCTGCAGTCAGTTCATCACACATTGTCTCTGTCACTCCTCCCTCCTCAGAAGAATGACTCCTTACACTCTTTTCCTACTCCAGTGCTGTATCCCTTTCACAGGAGACAGCCTTCTACAAACTTCTCCAACATGAATTGTCCCCACACATTGCAGTTCTTTGTGAACTGCTCCAGCAGGGGTCCTTTCATAGGGTCTCAGGTCCTGCCAGGAGCCTGCAAACTTCCCACAAGGTCACAGCCTCATTTGGGCATCCACATGTTTGAATGGAGCCCTCCAGGGGCTGTAGGTGGATCTCTGCTACTGAATGGCCCTCCATGGGCTGCAGGGGCACAGCTGCCTCATCCTGGTCTTCAACACAGGCTGCAGGTGAATTTCAGCTCTAGCTCCAGCAACACCTCCTCCCCCACCTTCTGCACTCACTAGATTGCTTCTGTCACATATTCTCCACTCGACACCTGCAGCTGTTGTTCTGCAGCAGTTTTTTCCCCATCATAAATATGTAATCCCAGAAGTGTTCCCACTGACACTGATGGGCTTGACTTCGGCCAACAGCAGATTCAACTGAACAATATTAGTTATTTTTGATTCATCTATAGATCAGAGTTTGTTTAGCTCCAACATTATCAGTGGGCCTGCAAAACAGTTTACCTAAATCTGCCTGCTTTCATAGTCTCAGAGATGTTCTAAGGCTGGTACTTTCTGTGGATTTGCTCCCATATGGCAGGCAAACTTTTTCACCTAAAGCCTGAGGCAAATCCTCCTAAGGATTTTGGAGTCACACAAGAAATAAGTAGAAAGGAGAGTAGATAAGAATGAGTACTCCCCTCCCTCTAGTTTTGCAAAGGTGTCAACAATGCTTTTACTCATGAAGTTACACGGAGCTTAATTTATTTATACAGCTGTGGAGTGGTATGCTCTGACACCAGAAGGAATCCCTCCTATCTTCCCGATCTTTCGTAGAACAAGGTAAAGAAAATCTTACAGTAATTTCTGAACCAAGCCTAGAACATCTACTCAAAGACAGATATTCTTCAGAAAGATTTCCATTGTACATTTCAAGACTGCAATAATCCCCCATTTGCTACAAGAGATATTTGTTTTACATTGTTCCTACCAGCACTTTTTATTTCTTTGACAAGTTTTGTTTTCTAAATCACTGCATGATAAAGTATGAAGTAGCTGGGAGGAAAAGAAAAACTAAATATTGTACAGGCATATTTGGCATAGAACAGCATGAGCCATATAGCATCAAGCATCCTTATGGTGTTGCAGTGCACATTCCACCTGTTCTGTACTGCTCCATTAGAAAGGTAAGACAAAGAGGACTTAGAACCTACTTTAACTAAAACTCACTGAAAATAGGAAGTCTAAAATGCCACATTACTTCACAGAGAGAGATTCTTCTGCCCATTTTCAAAAATATTTAAATCCAAGAAAATAGCAGTAACATTTCTTTCCAAAAATCTTAAAATACAGAAAGAAAACAAATATTGAGGAGCTTAATTTTCTTTTGACCTTTACCTTGCAATGCTGTCTGACTTTTTTGCTGTTTCTGGTTTATAATGGAGCCAGTTAAATAGAAACTGGACCAATAGCTATTCCAGCAATATTACCTCTTCATTGTGTATCGCTAAGTATTTAATGGTAAAAAATTCCCACCCCAAACATAGCCCTTCAATTATGTTCAGCAGTCACATTTACTAATGGCAAAGGTTACCATTCCTGAATGCAAAACTATCCAGGTTCACTGGTCAAAAATAAGAGATTTCCATAATTTTTTAATATGATACAGTAAATTCTGACTTTATGTTAGCTTGAAATACAGACATAGCTTATAAAAAAACTAACTATTGTTCTGCTTCCTAAAAGTAAAACAGAAATAGAGGAGATTTCACGTGTACTGAATGACACTTGATGACTCCATGGAAATAAAGGCTTTCAAGCATCTCTTTACTGAAAACTAAAAGAAATTTATTTTTCCTATTTCTCTTGAAAACATAAGCTTAATGCTTTATCATTGTCAGTTTACAATACACATTGCTATATACATTTAGAGAAACGTCTTCTAATATTAAATTGGACAAGTTATGTTCTTGGTACTGGAGATCCTTGAGGAGTAAAGCTGGAACAGCTCACAAACTCAGGAGATGTGGAAAGACAGGATTACACTTGTAGTAACTTGTCAAAAACAAGCATGAAGAGAAAATCTCTTCCACAGTTCCATGTGGTTATCAGACAGAAAAACCCTGACATGAAGGCTGAGATCCCCTTCACAAAAAGGACCATCTCCACTCCAAAGTTACAGAAAGTGTGTCTGGGTATCCCAGAGACAGCCACAGATCTTCAGACAATACTAACTACAAGCTCATGCTGCCACATCAGAAGAACAGCCCTGAGGACACTCTCCAGTCACAGAGCATCAGCAAGAGAGATCAAAGCTTAAGTCCAAGTGCTGAAATCTCAGAAGAAACCTGAGCATGGTATCCTACTGATGAGCACTTGAATGACTTCTATAAGGTTACATTTCCTGTTCCAGTATCTCCTCATCTCTTCACAACACTTCATAGCTGTGAAATCTCTTCCCCTTTCTGCTAAGGGCAGGAGGGCCTCCCAGAAAAAAGGCTGTACAGCCTGTCAAATATCAACCTATGTATTTTGAGACAACAAAAACACAATAATATTTTATAACAATTAGAGTTTCTAGCATGAGTATCTCTGGAAACAAGAGGATACAAAAGGAATCTGTCACTTATGACATTTGGAAACAAAATGATTTCACACAATAAGTGACAGTCATTATAGGCCAATGTTAATTATACTACTTATTCTGACACTGCCCACAGACAATGCTCTGCAAAATAAATGCAATTTAGTCACACTTATTGAAGCGTGAGAATCTTAAGACAGATGCCTTCTTGTAGGGCCCAGTGCTTCTGCACAGTCCTTTGCTCACCCAGCTTAATCTGGTTAGATGCAAATAAGAAGTGCTTTCATCAGCCTGGTGCTCCGCTAGAGTCTCAGCACTGCCTACCACATCTTCCTCTTCAGGTGAGAGTCCCCCTGGCTCAGAGCATGGGGGAACAAGTGACACTCGATCTGCAGAAGGCCATCAATCTGTCTCCACACAGGCAAAATTCTGTATTCCAGGAGAAAAACTGAGGCCAAGGGCTGTTATGCAGGCATGCCCCTGGTACAAGACAATATGGCAGATCATATTAAGCTGCTCTGAAGACAACAAGGGATCCTCTCTACCCTTTGAACCATTTCTAACAGTGCTGCTGCATTTTCTTTTGAGGTTTTTAGCAAGGAAAAAAGCTGAATCCTCTTTTCAGACTGGTTGGTTTCAAGTAAGCCAACATATGAAGGGAGATAAGCCTAAAGACTTCTGAAAGGGTACCCTTCTCCTATTCTACTTTGCTACTCCTTTCTTTCCTCATACTTGCACATTTCCACAGAAGACCTAAGAGTCCTCCAAGCAGTGTTCAGGTTGCTCTACATACATATTCACATTAAAATAATGTCGATGTTTTCCATTTATATTTTCCAGTTTATCTCAATGCGAGCCTGGATGTGAAGAGATTCTTATTTTAGAAAAGACAGGCTGTTTCCATAAAACACGAAATAAAACACTTCTAAAATTCTGTTCTGAAATAAAATGGTTCATGTGACAGCTTTCATTAAACTAAAAGGGTGTGAATTAAAACAGGTTTCATTATACTTGTGAAAATTGATCTCTTTGAGCCCTAAATGAAAGCACAGTTTGCTTTCTTCAGGCATCTCTGAAGTAATTTCAATAGCCAAGACACAGACAGTAGCAAATAGTGTTCTGTAAGGGACCACTCATTGCAATGTTTTCCCTTGGTAAGGCAAACTGGAAATTGATTCATTTGTCTGCAATTCAAGCCATGAATCATCTTGGTTACCAGCAGATGGACAGGAAAAACTGGAACACAAATGATACAAAACCTACTGCAATGCTTAAACACAATTAAACTGACAAAACCTCCCATAGTTCCCTTTGAGCTCAACTCAAGACCCTTTCCTTCCAATCACAGAGTTTGTGTGTATCTGCACCTATAGCAGTACCTGTGTATCTCAGTGTAGAATTCTATCTCCACTGCTTAGTCTCTTGTGATTTGCGTCGTAGGCAAAATAAACCTACAGGCAAGCCCTGAGACATCAAAGGTATTTAAATATAATTAATATCTACATTTAAATATAATAAATCTACATAATAAATCTACATTTAAATATAATAAATATCTACATCCTAATGAGGATGTAGATAGCAAGATCTTACTAATTTAGGAGCAAGAGTTTACTAGTTAAATGGTTTCCAGGATGTCTTGGGTTATGTAACGAAGAAAAAGTGTATTCCATTTTGTCTGTAGCAAGCAGCTGGGGGATGGTTTCTTTTTTCTTTATCTCTTGTAACTCCAGGGGAAGGAGGGTGGATGCCTTCTGATAATAGACCAGCTGTTAAAACCAGGTGCAGCAGTGTTTCTTATCCCTTTCATCACTGTCCACCCTCGGGGGAGGGGGGGATATCTTCTGTTAATGGGCCATTAAGGCTCACTAATGACATGACACATTACATCATCCCACTGTGAGTGCTCCACCTAGTCTCCACCTAGGCTAGGGAGGAGCCAGCCGTTTCTACCAAGAAAAAAACTGAGACCTAGGAACACCAAGCAGCCTCTTTTCCACTGAATTCTCAGAGGAAGACCAGACCCATCTTGCCAGCACTGGGCCTTTTTTCTACAGGATCATCTCTACTCCACAGAACAACATCTGTTACTCCAGGAAGATTGATTTGGGCTGCTTCCAACACCATGACAACAGGGTGTCAGGTCATATCTCTGACTCTGTCAGGGTTTTCTAGGGCTTTTCTTTATTTGCTTGTTTTTGTACATCTGCATTTGTATTTTTAATATTCCTAGTAAAGGACTGTTATTCCCATATTTTTGCCTGAAAACTCCTAATTGCAAAATTATAATAATTTGGAGGGAGGGGCTTTTACATTCTCCATTCCAAGGGAAACTCCAGTTTTCCCTGACAAATGCCTGTCTTTCCAAACCGAGACACAGGATTAGATCTGATTCCTGTAAGTCAGGGTTTAAAAGCCCATTTTCTCCTCCATACTTTCAGCCTGGACTTACCTTCAGAAATGGAGTGCCATTCCTCCTCATGGCTGGGACCAAGCCATTGGGACCACTGGGACCATTGAATGCTGGAGATAGCATTCAATGCTCTGTGCAACCACCTGCAGTCCACTTGCCACCACAGAGACAGTCCTGCCATTCATCCTCTCAAGGGAACCGGTATGAACCCGTCCCCTCTTGCACGGGTAGATCTCAGGAAAGAAGCAACACTTTACCGAATAAAAGAATCAGGAAACACAAACAGAGTGAAGGGTGGTAGGAAGAATGCTTGGATCCAACAGCAAATTGGAATACAGGCTGCATTTACACCAGATGCTTTGCTTTCAGGATGGATATTGGTGGGGTCTGCTGCCTGTCTTCCTGCTTGCCTAGTGTGGAAAATAATGTCTTTAGAAAATCAACTACCATTTTGGTAGAGAAGTGTTTTTGTTACAACTCTGTGGTCTGTCTCAGAATAATACGTTCTGTTTTGCAAAGGTTTATTTGTTTTACACACACACACACTTGGCTGGGTCTATTAAATTCAGAACTCTTACGACAACGTTCCCTTTCTTTGTTCCACCCTTCGCAGCTGCAGAACAGCATGATATTCATAAGAAAATAATGTGAGAAAACTCCTGGATTTGGTTTTCAAACTTTAACCCGCTAAAATTGTTTCCTGTTGGGTACTTTTTTTTCATCACTGGAATCCAAATTCTCTCAGACTTACATATGCCATGTTTCACACAAGGGGAGCTCAAGACCTTACGAAATTTCAACTTTTATACACAGCTTTTTCATTATTGTTTGCAGATGAGGCATAGTCTTTAAAAGTAAAAAATTGGGACCAGGCTGTTTCCAACTGTCCAGCTGCTCCCCTCTGACCAAAGCACTAAGCTTGGTTAACCCCTGTGAAAACAGGATTATGAAATGCAAAAACCTACCAACAAACTTTGAAATCTGCATAGAAGGACTGCTCCACACAAGGATCATACCATCTGACTTGATATAGGTTTATAAAAATATATTGAGAAAGATTACTCTAGAATTTAAAAAATATTTAGCTTTACTCTGGCAGCATCTTTTAACTCAAATACAAATAGTACCACTGAAATTCAGGTTATATAAAGAATGAAGGATTTGGGCAGGGATTCCAAAACAATGACTTGTGTAAAAAACCCACTCTGTCTGTTAAAAGTCTTGGTTAAGCCCTTATGTTTCTTCTTACCTCAGTTTCCATACACAGAAGTAGAATAAGAGAATTTGGTATGACGGTAAACATAACATTACTCTTACATTATTTCTTAGGTGCTTAGATTTCACAGTTAGTAGGTGTCATCTAAGAATCTACAGCTCTGCTAAGGAAATCAGAGGATTTCACCTGATAGCTGGTGTTTCCAGCTCTGCCCCATTCTGGCTGTTATCAGCACTTCACAGAACTGACAACATGCTTGTGTACCAAGTACCTCAGCTGATGCATTCTCTCCCCTCCACACTCGGCAAATCCAACTTCTCCTACAATCACTGAGTGAGCACACTGCCTTTTTTTGCCATCCTCGCAAAGGATGGACAGCACAACAGGTAGTTTTGCATAGAGATAATGTGTCAAGAGTCCTAGGCAAAAAGATACAGAAAATAGTGGTCTGAAGTTACAAAACCACAGCCCCACACCCCACCCAGATGGGCTTCCCATTGCCTTCATTGAGCTTAACACTGAAAAGGTGGTTTCACCTTAATGACAGAGGTCACAGCTCTCTGCTTAATCAAAAGAAACATTAGGAATGATCATTCAAAGTAAAAATTCTTCTAAAATAACTGGTTTTAAAATTGTGTCGGTATTCCCAAAGAAGAAAATCAGTTTTCTACCACTTTAGGCTTTTCTTATTAAAAAAACTGATTTCACATCCTAGAACTATGGTTTCTTTACTAGGAAATTAGCTTTATTTAATTTGTTCTTGATAATAATCTACCTTTTCTAATTCCAAGCAAAAGTAAAGCATTATCACTTAACAGATATTCTTAAAATCTTTTGTGTGTGGGTTATTCTATTAGGAATGGAACTAGCACGGCTAAAAATGTCTAGCACAATTGATTTATTTATGCCTCTCTTGTGAAAAATGTCCTTCTGTAGCTTCCTGAGCCACAGGGACACTGTCCTTCACTCTAGTAAATCTCTGAAAACAAATCTCCAGTGGGCAATTTTGCTTTGCAAAAATCACAGTAAGATCAAGACGTCTCCCCATACAAAACAATTATTGCCTAGTTCCCTAAGTTCAAGATTGCTTAAATCTTTCATGTGTCAAGACAAGTGTTGGCCATCTTTTTAGTCCTTTTCACCTGAGGTGTAACAAAAATTTGAGCAACTAAAGTTAGATTTTGGAAGGCCTCAAGCCACAGAGAATCAGAAACTTGTGGATGTGCCATGTCACTCTTTTGACAGACCAGCTAAGGATGATGCGAACACTCTCGATACAACTGTCCATTTGTTTGTGGGTCTTTTTATAGTAATATGTGCAGTGTTTACCAGCTTTGTGCTTTGGAAGGGGTTTAAAAAAGCAAACAAAGTTCTGAAGTCCTCAGATACATCTTCTAAAGGCCTGAATATTTGTTCCTTAAGTGTGACGCACAGGCATTCAACTCTTCGTTTACTGTTGAGTGAAGAGATCAGAGCAAACTTCTGGTAACTTCAAATGACTGCAGCACTTTAAATCTGAGAACCCTAAAACAATCTATCTGACAAGGAACAATAAAAGAGTTTTTCTAGCAGCCGAGGCACTCTAAGTGAAAGATCTGAAGGATACCTGTGCTTGATAACTACGTGCTTGTAACTCAACTACTCTAACAGGAATCAGCCCTTCAGTCTGCAGGAAAAAACCTTCCCCAAACAGCCAAACACACCTCCCCAGAATCCACGTGGGATCCGACGAACCCTAGAAGTTTAAGATCGTTTTCCCTGGAGCCTGGGCGCCTGTTCGGGGACTTCCCTCGGCGACGTCGGCGCGATGCTGAAGGGACCAGAGGCCCTGACGCTGTGCCCGGCCCCGCTGCCCGCCTGGCGCAGCCGGATCTCTCTCGCTGCGAAGCCGCCACTCTGCTCGGGATGGAGAGCCCCGGAGGAAAAAGAGTCCTGACCCGCCGGCAAGGGACGCCCAGAGACCCCGTCCCAAAAGGATGCTCTAACCAAAGTGGGGGCGCTCCCACCTTCTCCGAAATTCAGCCCCACGCCCCGGCAGAAAGCACTGCTCTGGGGGACCGCGCACACGCGAGGATGAGCAGCCGGTCCCGGTGCAGCAGTCCCGGGGCAGCAGCGGCGACCCCCACCGCACGGCGCCAGGACACCCCCGGCCACCCCAGAGCCAGCCACTTACCCCAGAGCAGCAGGACAGGGAGCTGCCGCCGGCGGCTGCCCCGCGCCTCCATCCCGGAGCGGGCGGCAGCGTGCGGTGGCGGGGGACGGAGCCCGCATGGGCCGGCCGGTCCACAACCGCAGAAAGCGCGAACCTGCCTCGGCCCGCCCGCCGGGGAGGCTCCTCTTCAAGCCTCGGCGCCCAGCCCCGGGTGGCGGCGGCAACGGGGGCGGGCGCACAGCGGAGCAGCTCCCCCGCCCCCGATGCTCCCAGCGCGGCCACAGCAGCGCGGCTGTGCCTCCG